>JAJIBD010003802.1:0-193030 GCA_021461705.1 Cryptotis parvus | reverse complement strand
CTGTCGGGCCCCATGAATGTACAGAGGATGGTCGCATTTAGGGCTGCTTTCTACCTGCTGGTGCAACCTTCACCCTCTTTAAGGTTTCCTTAGCTGCTGGGCCTTGGCGGAGCATGTTTCCTCCCCAGTGTAGACGGGTGACTCCACACTGGACCCCCTGATGGCAGAGCTGGTGCTATTCTGCAGTGTGAGCCAGCTGTCCTTTTGTTCTAGACTGGCTCTTGGCCAGGAAGTGCTCTCACAGAGTGTGGCTTCCAGTGGCTTGTGCCAGCAGGTTTACGCCTTGCGGGCTCCGTCTTTGCCAGCGTCCACAGAAGGAAGTATCAGGCCTAGAGTGATCGTAGAGCAGGGAGGGTACTTGCCTTGCAAACAGCCGACTTGGGTTCCGATTCCCGTACCACACAGGGTGCCCTGAGCACTTCCATGAGTGATCCCTGAGTGTAGATTGAGGAGTAAGCCCTGAGCACTGACAGCCGTGGCCCCAAAACAAAAACAGAAAGCTCTCTCACGCCGCACACGCAAATACAGAAGGAAACTCTTTTTTTTTTTTTTTTTTGCTTTTTTGGGTCACACCCGGCGATGCTCAGGGGTTTCTCTTGGCTCTGCACTCAGGAATTACTCCTGGCAGTGCTTGGGGGACCATATGGGATGCCGGGATCAAATCCTGGCTGATGCAGGCTGGCTGCATGCAAGGCAAATGCCCTACCCACTGGGCTATCGCTCTGGCCCGAAACTCCTCTTTCTTTTCTTCTTCATCCTTCCCCCTCTTTAAGACACCTGCCCCCTGAATTCCCACTGCCAGACTTGGGGAACACACCTGCCCCCTGAATTCCCACTGCCAGACTTGGGGGAACACACCTGGCTCCCCCACTCAGCATCTTCTCCCTCTGCCCCGGTCACCAGCTCCTCCCCTTTCCCTCCTGCCTCTTCTCTGAGCACTGGCCCTGGCCCCACTGGCGCCCTCCTCACTTGTAATGGGGTGAGGGTGGGGATCTCCCCTCCCCCAGCGCCCCAGGCCATGGCAGGACGGTGAGTACCGGCTCTCCAGGCTCCACGTCCTAGAGGGGCGTGGGAGAATGCTGGGTACTCGGACAAAAAATTCAGGAGCGGGCTCAGGGATCCCCTTCTTCCCCCAGGGATCCACGGCCTACAGACAGAGAAAGACTGCGTGAATTCAGAAGTTTCACAAGGCTTTACTCACACTTGTTCTGGTATGCAATTCAACAATAGGAAAACCTGGGGCCGGAGCAATAGCCCAGTGGGTAGGGTGTCTGCCTTGCACGCAGCCGGCCCATGCCGGCCCCGGGTTCGATCCCCTGGCATCCCATATGGTCCCCTGAGCACTGCCAGGAGTAATTCCTGAGTGCAGAGCCAGGAGTAACCCCCTGAGCATTGCTGGGTGTGACCCAAAAAACAAAAAAAAAAACAAAAACAAAACAAAACAAAAAACAATAGGCAAACCCCAGACTTTAGGTTCTGGCTGGGCCCTGGCCATGTGTAGGTTTAGAATCCTAGGCCAAGATGGCCGCTACCACGTGCCAAGGCCCAACAGGGAAGAGAACCGAGAGAAGGAGAGCAGAGGGTGAAGAGGGAGGGAGGGAGGGAGGGAGGGAGGGAGAGAGAGAGAGAGAGAGAGAGAGAGAGAGAGAGAGAGAGAGAGAGAGAGAGAGAGAGAGAGAGAGATCGTCTTTCTGACTATCTCCATCCTGTCCCGCCACTTCCCCTTCCTGCTCTTCTGCACCAGCGCCCGCCTCTGCCCTCCACCCTCCTGTACCCTACCCGTGTCTGCTGCTTGGGGACAGCGTGGGGACCACCGCCGCCTCCTTTTGCTCCCTTTCTTCCTGGGCCCTGTGTCTCCAACCCAAAACTTCCCTCCCAGAGCCCGACTCATGTTTCCAGCTGCTCGTTCACCGTTCAGTGAAGCCAAATAGACACCTCAGACCAAGCTGGGACAGAGGACCCCTCCCTCCCCATAACCAGAACAGCCCCTCTCCCCCACTCCTGCTCGGAGCATGGCAGTGCCCTGGCACGGATCAGACACCTGGAGCTCCCCTGGCCTTTCACAGTCTCGCAGCTGTACCCCCTCCCCTCCCCAAGTGCCGCTTCACTTTCTTTCCAGGCAGACACCATCCTGGCCACTGTTTCTGCCATTGGTGTCCAAGCCACTGTCTTTTATTGAGGGGATGGAGGGGGAGGTCCAGGAGCCCCACCTGCATTCTCAGCCAATGCAGCCCCCACTCTGTTCAGTACAGGGGCCCAAGGTGTGACGCTGCCCAGGCCCCCGATGGTGCTCAGGGATGGAGCTGGGTGCTTGGTCCATCGCACAGCACAAGAAATGGAGCCCTGCTCCGGTGCTTGCCAGCCATGTGCCAAAACCACCGGACCATCTCCCAGGCCCCCTCACTGTCTCTGTCTGCTCGCTCTTGCTGGCCTGCAGTCCCTCGGGCCCACGGAAACGGGAGTTTAAAGCTCATTGGTGCGATTTTTTTGCTCAAACCCCGCAGCCGCTTTCCCCTTTTTTACCTCTAGAGAAAGCTCGCCCTCTCGCAGCTCACGCACCCCTGAGCTGTCTGGCCCCCAGAACCATGGTGAGGCCCCACTCAGAGCCTGTCTCCCTCCCGCCTCCCTGCCCGCGGCCCTCTCTCCTGCTCCAGGCCTGCCTGCACAATTCCTGCTGGTTTCTGGCTGCCCCTTGGGTCTCTGGGAACCAGAACTCTGAGATCCTGCCAGTCTCATCAGGGTGTAGGCGACTGTTGCAGTTGACTTTCACCCCATCTCACTTCCTGTTTCCTCCTCAGCTCTTACCAGCTTCGCAAGAGTGTCCCTACACTGGGGTTTTGGTTTCACCTGGGCCAGAGTCCTCATGCAGCAGGGAGGACTCTTGCCTTGCACGTGGCCGACCTGGGTTCCGTCGCTAGCACCACATCTGGTCCCGCCAGGAGTGATCCCTGAGTGTAGAACCAAGAGTAAGTCCTGAGTGCTGCTGGGTGTGGCCCAAACTCCAAGAAAAAAAATGTAAATATAGATTATGTAGGGGGGCGAGGTGGGTGGGACAGCTACTAAGTGGGCATCAGGGCTCTCTCCCCCTCCTTCCCTTCCTTCCTTCCTTCCTTCCTTCCCTCCCTTCCTTCCTTCCTTCCTTCCTCTTCCTTCCTTCCTTCCTTCCTTTCCATTCCTTTCCTTCCCTTCCTTCCTTCCCTCCTTCCCTCCCTCCCCTCCTTCCTCCTTCCTTTCCCTTCCTTCCTTTCCTTCCTTCCTTCCTTCCTTCCTTCCTTTCCCTTTCCTTCCTTCTTCCTTCCTTCCTTTCCTTCCTTCCTTCCTTCCTTCCTTCCTTCCTTCCTTCCTCTTTCCTTTCTTTCCTTCCTTCCTTCCTTCCTCTCTTTCCTTCCTTCCTTCCTTCCTTTCCTTTCTTTCTTTTCTTCTTCCTTCCTTCCTCTTCCCTCCTTCCTCTTCCTTCCTTCCTTCCTTCCTTCCTCTTCCTTCCTTCCTTCCTTCCTCCCTCCTCCTCCTTCCTCCTCCTTCCTTCGTTCCTTCCTTCCCTTCCTTCCATTTCCTTCCTTCTTTTCCTTCCTTCCTCCCTCTCCCTCCTTCCTCCTTCCTTTTCCATTCCTTCCTTCCCTTCCTTCCTTCCTTCCTTCCTTCCTTCCTTCCCTTTCCTTTTCCTTCTTTCCTTCCTTCCTTTCTTCCTTCCTTCTCCTTCCTTCCTTCCTTCCTTTCCTCCCTCCCTCCTTCCTCCTTCCTTCTCCGTCCTCCTTCCTTCCCTTCCTTCCTTCCTTCCGTTCCTTCCTTCCTTCGTTTCCTTCCTTCCTTCCTTCCTTCTTTCCCCCCCTCCCTTAGGAAGAAAGCTGATTGGTTCTTACGTGCCAGAGTCCTCCTCTCTCCAAGGGGGAGACTGAGGCAGCCCTGCTCACCCCTGCCCAGCCTCCCTTTGGGGTCTCCTCAGGAATGCACCCGCTCTGGCTGGTGGCTGTCGGAGTAGCTGGATGTGGAGGGGTGTATTCCTGGGGTGGGAATAGGAGCCCTTGGGGATGAAATTCCTCTCCCACCTTCCTGCTGTTTCAGGGTTGGAGGGCCGGAGCCGTGGCAGCCCATGTTTTATTGCGGGCAGGTGTCCTGATGTCCTGTAACCAGAGCCTCAGTTGGATCCTCTCTGCAGCCCCCTCACCTGGAGATGAACCCGGTGGCGCTGCCCTGCTCCCTGGGGTCGGCCTGAGCAAAGGGCCTGGAAGGCTCCGTGCACTTTTAGTTCAGTTTGGGGGTGGTTCCCAGCAGTGCTGTGGGTTCCAGGTGGTGCCAGGGCTTGAACCCAGGCCTCCTGCATGCAAAACCTGGGCTCTAGTCCACGGAGCTTCCGACACCCACAGAGTTGTGGCTTCCTGGGGCCCAGAGGTGGTTCAAAGGGCTGGAGCACACGCTCCCATCCCCATCCCCGGAGAGGATCCCCACATCCATAAACCCTAAAAGCTGATGTCCCCCTGCTGAGCAGGGTAGAGTGTTCTGAGGACACAGTCCAGCGTGGGGGGGCTCCTCTGCTCCTTGCAGCTCCAGAAGCCACGAGGCCATGTCCACCTGCGAGTGGACAGCCCCAGCTCCTGCACCAGGGCAGAGCTCGGGCAGAGGTTTCAGGAAGCAGCTCCTGGTCTCAGAAAGCGACTTCTCCCCACAGCACAGTCACACCACGTTGGAGATTTTCCACCCCTCTTTTCTCTTTAAACCTCCTCCTCCCACGGTCCCCCTGCACCCCTTCCTGCTCCCACTCAGTCTCTTAACTACTGCATCCTTCTCTCAGGCTCTCGGGAGACCTGCTGAAGAAGCTCTAGGCACTAGGCCTGAGTTGTCTCTGGCCAATTTTAGGTCGCTGCCTCCCCACACACACACTGCATCTGGGGTCGTAGGGGGCCCATGTTTGGATCGGGTCCCCCACCTGCCCCCCTGGATGGAGGTGTCGAGATGGTTGGGGTCACACACATTGTGTGACCTTGGTGCATGGTGGCCCTTGGTGAGGGGGACACACGGCAGTGCTATGATTCCATGCACGCTTGCTTTGTTGTTGTTAGGCCAGAACGGTGCTGCATGGAGGGGGTTCAAGGACACGTCTAGGACTGGTAGAACAGGGGAAGATGGGGGGTCACGTCCAAACCCAGGACTTCAGACCTGCAGCTCGACCACCCAAGCCACGTTCATGTCCTGATTTTTTTTACCTGTTGTCAGTATTTCCTCCCTCCATCTATTCTCTGTCCAGTTCTGTCTTTCTGAAATTTCAGTATATTGCACCCTGTTCAATACTGGACTTCCTCTGACTCAGACTCCAGCACATAAAACAATCATCTGTGTATATTTTATATTTTGTTTTGTTTTTAGATTTTGGGGGGTTATACCAGGCAGTACTTAAGGTTTAGTTCTGACTTTGCACTCAGGGATCACTCCTGGCAGGGTTTGGGGGACTGGGTTAGCTACTGGCAAGACTTCCTGCTGTGTTGTTGCCCGGGAGTGGATATGCTCTGTTAGCGCACATAGCTTCTGTTCTAGGGAGGCACATCCGGACGCAATGTGGGAGATGTCAGGAGCACAGATAGCAGAAGTGCTCGGCACTGACAGCCGTGCTGTGGACTCGTGCTCAGCACACATGGGAGCACCAGGGATTGAACTTGCGTCCTCAGGCTTTCAAGGAAGAGCCTTGGCCACTAAGCCACCTGGTGGAGTGTTTTGAGCTATACCAATGGCACCTAACTCAGGTCTAGCGTTTGACCTTGCACTTCAGCTTCCTAACCTGGCATCTCTCGAGTCTTTTTGACTTTCTAGAAAGTAGCTTTAGAGCCTGGATTTTGCATTTCTAGAACCTTCCATTCCCTGGACTCTCTGCCTTGTACCTGGGAGCAGGGGCAGGGAAAATAAAGAATGTTTCTTTCAGCCATGCTTGGTTGTGGGTAATTGCAGATGTTGCGTTATGTTATTTTCACCTTTTTTATTTGTATATTTGACTATTTTCATTGGGATGAACCCATACTTTGCCTGTAGAAAGTACTGGTTCCATCCTGGGCACTGCATGGTACCCCAAGCACAGAGCAGGGGACATCCCCCAAAGACAGTGCCAGAGTAGCCCCTGAGCACCACCAGGTTTTGTCCCAAAACAAACAAAAATTTATACAGACAAAAAATATATAGCATCTCAAGGTGTAATGCATAATAAAACAGGGCGGAGCAATGGTATCGCTGGTAGGGCACTTGTCTTGCACAAGGCCTACCTGAATTTGTTTTTGTTTATTTTGAATCGCTGCCCGCCCCACCCCCCCAATTTAAAAAATTTTGTCTTTATGTTTATTTTTGGGTCAAACCCAGCAATGCTCAGGGCTACTCCTGGCTCTGCATTCAGGAATTACTCCTGATGGTGCTCGGGGACCATATGGGATACTGGGGATCGAACCCAGGTCAGCCTCGTGCAAGGCAAACACCCACTGGACTATCTCTCCGGCCCTGCCCTCCTAGATTTCCCCCTCCCCCCTACCTAGATTTGATTCCCAGCATCACATATTGTCGGGCGCTCCGCCGGGGTCCCCGACAGTGCCGGAAGCGAGTTCCCTTCTACCTCTGAAGCCGGCGGGAATGGATGAAAACTCAGGAATCCGATGCGGTTTTAAAAAGGCTTTACTTATCACAGGTTCAGGCATACAAGTCAGCAATAGGAAAAACCCTGTGCTTAGGATTCCCAGCTAGACCCAAGACACGTGTAGGCCAAGATGGCGGCCACCACGTGTAAAGGCTTTGTAAAAGGAGAAGAAGACTTCCAAGCAGGGTGAACGCTCACCGCGAGCAAGGGCCCACAAAGAAGCGCGAGAGTGAAAACCGGCTAGTTCATACTCCTGCAACTCAGACCTTCCTCCCACTGTTATGGAAAGCAGGGAGGGTCAAATGTCCTTAGGTAATCCCTCCCCTGCACCTCACCTAGGCCCTTTAGTATGCAATGTTTTGAGCCAAATGCAGCGGCCCTTAAAGGAGTCCTGCAACAACATATGATCCTCTGAGTATCACCAGGAGTGATTCCTATGCTCAGAAATTAATAATAATAATAATAATAATAATAATAATAATAATAATAAATAATTATCACTTGTATCACTTGTCTTCCTATTGTTCATCGATTTACTTGAGCAGGCACCAGTAACATCGCCATACATCCTGTCACATGCTGTGTAGCCCAAGAACATCAGCTCGCTCCAAGAACATGAAGAACCTCTGGGCCAGAGTGATAGCCCAGTGGGTAGAGCGTTTGCCTTGCATGCGGCCAGCCTATGCCAGCCTGGGTTCAATCCCGGCATCCCATATGGTCCCCGATCACCGCCAGGAGTAATTCCTGAGTGCAGAGCCAGGAGAAGCCCCTGAGTGCAGAGCCAGGAGAAGCCCCTGAGCATCGCCGGGTTTGACCCAAAAAAGCAAAAAAAAAAAAAAAAAAAAACCATGAAGAACCTCAAACCATTCCTTCAGGTCATGGGAATGAGGTCTATAATTGATACTGGTTTTTGGCATATCAAATCCGACATGAGTAGCTTGCCAGGCTCTGCTGTGTGGGTGGGATACTAGTAGGCTCTCATCTCATTCATTTATTAAAAAACCAAGATGGGGAAAGATGGGCTTTTCTGCTGGGTGGAGCTCTGACGAGCTGTGGAGTCTGGAATGTTGAGAATGGCAGCTCTCATGGTGTGGGGGTTTCTCTGACTTCTTGTGAGGCTGTGCTGGGATATCAGGCCAGGGCTAGACCTGCCTTCCCTCCTGGGCACCTCATGGTCAGCTGCACACAGGGAGAGCTGGTAGCAGCTCTGCCTCGTGTATCTGAGTCTGTGATAATAATAATAATGTTAATAATAATAATATATAATAATATTATTAATAATAAAATAAATGGTATGAGCCCAATCATCCTGTCTAGACCATTAAGAATATACTCAGCCTCTTGCCCTCTCTGCTCTCCTGTCAGTCCTCAGTGAATTAGAACTAGTGAAAGGAGCAGCCTGGGAGATTGCTCAGGGGTCCGGAGCACATGCCTTGAGTATTCAAGACCCTAGTGTCCACCCCACCACCACCACAGCACCCCTAGCACTGCTGGTGTGGCCTTGGTGTCCCCTGTCGCTGGGCCCAGGCCGAGAACTATACAGGCCGGTTAGCTAAATAGTGTCAGGCATGCTTGAAGACCCACCCACAACCCTCCCAATAACAAATAAACAGCCAACCCAACAGCCTTGAAGGTCCTTCTTTCTCCTGCACCAGAAGTGGTGCTGGGTCTCCCAGGAGCTTTGCCATTGACGTTGACTGTGACTCTTGTAACCGGAAAGCAGTAAGGACTCGCTCACTTGCCTCTGTCCACCCCTCGGGGAAGACAAGAGTGTTCCCGAAGGCTTTTCCCGAGGAAACAGCAGCTCGGCTGGCTCCTGGCCTGGGCTGGGCCCTCTGGCGGGCAGTGGCTTCCTCCCCGCCTCCTACACCTCCCTCAGGCTCCTCTGTGTGCCAGAGGTGCGGCCTGACAGATCTCACCCTCCTGGCCCTTGGGCGCTAACATTTTTACTCTCTTCTCCAGCCGCTTCAGGGAAATCAGCTGCCTGGGCTTCAGAATGGAGCTCCGTGTACTGTAAAATATGAAATCATTCCATCCGGGAGGGTGCTGGTCTACACAGTGAAACATAGCCAAGGAAAAACACATTTCCAGAAGCTCGTATATGTCAAGGGTCATCCCTGCATGGGGCTGGAGGCGATAGTCCAGCAGGTTGGGCGTTTGCCTTGCCTGCGGCCAGACCCGGGTTCAATCTCCGGCATCCCATATGGTCCCTGAGCACTGCCAGGAGTGATTCCTGAGTACAGAGCCAGGAGTAACCCCCTGAGTATTGCCGAGTGTGACCCAAAAAGGAAAAAAAAAAGGTTCATCCCTGCAATTAATTGTACAGAAGAAACTCCCCCATGAGCTGAGGGAGGAGGGGAGACATGCTGAAGCAGGGCTCGCGGGCCTCGCTCTGGGCCACTCACCTGGGTCTCTGGAACTGAAGGGGTGCTCCTGCCTCGGGATCCCCAAGACGGCTCACCTCCGCCCCTCTCCTCCCACAGCACTTGCCGCCTTCTTTCTTTCCTTCCTTCCTTCCTTCCCTTCCTTCCTTCCTTCCTTCCTTCCTTCCTTCCTTCCTTCCTTCCTTCCTTCCTTCCTTCCTCCCTCCCCTCCCTCCCTCCCTCCCTCCCCTCCCTCCCTCCCTTCCTTCCTTCCTCACACGCAGCAATGCTCAGGACTTAATTCCTGGCTCTGCACTTAGGAATTACTCCTGGAGGTGCTTGGGGGACCATATGGGATGCCAGGGATCAAACCAGGGTTGATTGCGTGCAAGGCAAACACCTTACCTGCTGTGCTGTCGCTCCAGCCCCGACCCTGTTTATTTCTGCTCTAACAAAGCATCAACTGGTGATGTGGCCCACTCTGGTTCCACATGGCCTGACCCAGCCTCCACATCTGCCCAGTGTCGGGCGCCCCCGCCGGGGTCCCGACAGTGCCGGGAAGCAAGTTCCCTTCTACCTCCGGGCGAGGAATGGATGAACACTCAGGAATCCGATGCGGTTTTAAAATGCTTTACTTATCACAGGTTCAGGCATACAAATCAGCAAAAGGAAAAACCTGATGCTTAGGATTCCAGGCTAGAACCCCAGCCACGTGTAGGCCAAGATGGCGACCACCACGTGTAAAAACTTCCAAGGGGAATAAACGCTCAAGGCGAGATCCCACAGGGAAGAAGAAGGCCAAAAGCCAAAAGCCAAAAGCTGCAGGGGCCAAAAGCTGAAGGCTGAGGAACCAAAAGGCAAAAGGGTAAAGGTGAAGGGGGCCTCAAGTCAGCCCCTTATATACACCAAAGTGATCCAATTGGGAGGTTGTCATGCCAACAAAGAACCCTAAACAGAGTGTAGTGCCACACCCTATTGTAGGTATAAACAAAGGTTACACCAAGGACTAATCCCAAGATTATCTCTTATGTAAAACACTGGAGAGAGAGGGGGCTGATATAAAGTAATACATCTTAACTTCATGAGCTTCATGTAATCTAGATGGTACCCACAAGGTCCTTCTTATTATTATCTGCACCAGGGTGATTCTGAGTATCTTGTTCTCATGTACTGAAAGGGTCATACTCGCCTGCTTAGAGCAAACTAGTATGATCCTTCCTATAGTCTTCCTTTAGTCTCAGCGTAGCCAGGGTGGTAGTCTCCTGGTAAATTCTAACTGTCCCACGTTGGGTGCAGTGGGTATAAAGAGGAGCTGTGCCCAATCTAGAAAACATAGAAGTCTTAGTAGATGTATAAGTCAGAAGTTATTCAATCAAGGTGACTTCTGTAAGTGCCACACCCTCTAGCAGTGTTTACATAGAAGAGAGATCTCATTAGAATGAACATTGGCTTAAATAAGATTAAGCTGGGAGTGAGCAAAACAACAAAACTCCCAGATTAGCTAAACATGTCCTCCAACAGCCCAGTTTGAGTATTTGGGGCGGAATGTCACCCCAGATCCACTGTGAGTCCAGGCTTGGAATTCCAGGCATCATGAGTTGGATGGTGAGATTGCATCTTTCTTTCCACGAACCTGCAACTGGAATCTTGCATTTTCTTCTCTTGTCACTACCTACCAGCATAAGCTGTCACACGGGGGCTGGAACCATAGTACAGCTGATTGGGTGTGTGCCTTGCACACAGCTGGCCAGGTTCAGTCCCCAGCATCACATATGGTTCCCCCAAACCCCACTCGGAGGGATCTGTGAGTGCAAAGCCATGAGTTAAGTTCTGAGCACCACTGAGTGTGTGGCCTAAAATAGACAAAATCCAAAAATCTCCATGTAGTAGCATTGTGGTGACACTGTTCAGCGAGTAGATCACCCGACACTGATACTGATCATATGACACAATGACATAGGTACGTTGTGTCTGTTCAGCTACTCCACCTGAAGTCATGGCGGAATTATACCAAGGCCTCCAGCTTGCACCTTCATGTTTGTTGGTATGTTTTCCCTGGTTCTGGAAACTAAATCCAAGGACTCACACATCCAAGGCAGTTGTTCTCTGCCATGCTTCCCCAGGTCTGTACTGTCAGTGTGGTGAAGTGTTAGAGCTAGCATTGTATCACAGGTTGCTTTTCCATACGTGAGTTTTAGTAATCGTGGACATTTTACTTTATGTGTTTTGTGATTGTGTGTGTGTGTGTGTGTGCATTGCCAGGTAAAACTAGAGGCACCTATTTCATTTCATTGTATTATTTTGAGGCCGCACATGGTGCTCAGGGGCTCTTCCCAGCTCTGCCTGGGTGTAGCTGCCAGTGCTCAGGGGCTGTTCTTACTTATTTGTTTATTTGCTTATTTATTTATTGCTTTTTTGGGTCACACCTAAGCGATACTCAGGGGTTACTCCTGGTGGTGCTCGGAGGACCGTATGGGATGTCGGGATTGAACCTAGGTTGGCCGAGTACAGGGCAAACACCCTCCTCTGGCCCCTCGGGGGCTGTTCCCAGCTCTGGGTCTGTGTAGCTGTTGGTGCTCAGGGGACAGTCCAGTTCCAGGGGTCAAACCCTGACCTCTGCTGGCAGAGCGTGTGCTCTTTGACCTGTCTCCCTCTTTTGTGCATTTGGTGTGTGTGTTGGGGGTAGGGGTTGAGGGTGCTCAGGGGCTACTGTCTGTGCTGGGGGTCACTCCCAGCAGTGCTTCGGACCATGGAGAGCCAGCTGTGCATTTTACTTTATTTTATTTTACTGTTTTGGGGCCACACCTAGCTGTGCTGAGGGTGTAATTATTCCTGGTTCTTCTCTCAGGGATCACTCCCGTGAGACCTAGGGTGCCTTGAGTGGTACCAGGGATCCAACTTGAGTTGGCCACGTGCAAGACAAGTGCCGCACCTGCTGCACTGTCACTCCCCCGCTGGTGCCTCCTGCCCCCGCCTCCCCTATTTTTGAAAGGATTTCCAGTCTTCACCAGACTCCAGTGGAGTCCTTGACACAAGAAAGGGTTATGAAACCATATTCAGCGACTGGAGAAATAGTAAGCTTACTTTGCACACGGCTGATCCAGGTTTGATCCCCAGCAACCTGTATGGTCCCCAGAGCATCAACAGGAGTGATTCCTGAGTGCAGAGCCAGGAATAAACCCTGGTGTGCCCTCCCACACCCACAACAACCAAACAGTAAAAGAAACGATGTTCTATGGCTTCGACATCATAGAGGTGCAGAGCAGCTGATTGGTCCAGCTTTGCATGCTGTTGGTCAGGCGTCTCTCTTGTGTCTATTTAGCTGGGAAAGGGAGCTTGGGGTCCCATCCCACAAGTCTGATCTTCAAAGAGCCCCCAGCAGTCAAGGGTGATGACGTTGATTAGAATCCAGAAAGTCCTCTGGTGCCAGTCCCGGGTGGCACTGTGTGTGTGTGTGTGTGTCTGTGTGTGTGTGTGTTGAGGGCGTAATGATATAAAACTCATACGACCCAGCTCTGAGACTGGGCCGCCCGCCCGACTGCAGGGGTGAACACCCAGTCCCCTCGGGGGTCAGCTCCTTGTTCCTTGGACCTCATGAGAGATTGGCTCTCAAGGGCCAAATGCACACAGTAGACACCGATGCCCAGCCAGGGACTCAGTCAGCTCCGGGAAACCGCATCTGAAGGCTGAGGCCGCGGTCCCTATGGAACTCCCGGCCCATCATGGGAACCTTCAATACAAACCTTCAACTCCAGGAAGGCTCAGCCTCACGGGGCAGCTAGGAAGTAAGGTGACAGGTTAAAAATGAGATGTGGTGATTTGTTAAGTGAGGGGCGGGACCGAGGACTGCAAGAGTGAAGGCTCTGGATGATAGAGTGGGGATGGGGAGCCGAAGGGACTCACACGCACTGAGGTGTCAGTAAGGTGAGAAGGTCCCCTCCCCACCGTGTGTACGGGGTGGGCTTGGGGGCGGCCAGAAGGCGATGCCCTTTCGCCCTGCCAGTTAGTGGGGCTGCCAGGAGGAAGTCTGCGTGCCTGTTTATCTAGGTTCTCACAGGCTATTTGTAGGGAGAAAAAAAAAGAAGGGGGCTACTGTTGACTCAGGCCTCGTCTGTTCGCCGCCGCCCCCACCGCGCCCCATTCCTCACATATCCAGCTTTGTTTTATAATGCTTAGCCCTCGTGGTATTGACTGCGCTCAAAGGCTCCAGTGTGTGGCTGGCCTTGAAGAACAATTATTTGTTTATGTGTCTGAGTCCCCAGCCAGACTACGAGCTCCTTGAAGGCAGTGAGTGAACCTGGTCTTGTCCCACGGACACAGCTCGCTCCGCACCGTATGGGGCAAGTGGACAGAGATGTGTCGGGCGCTCGCGGGGGCATCATGTCATCAAAGCTGCACTGTCACGCCTGGATGCGGGACCCGGGCCTGGAACTTGCACCACTGGCCAGCACACGCACAGTCCCCAGTGGCATGTCCCACGGGTGTGGGGGTCAGGGACGGGCAGGCACCTCAGCCCCCGAGCCCACGCGTTTTCTCCAAAGCAAACTGCTTCCCCTTTTTCTTCCAAGAATCTGAGATCACTTGAAATTTGTTATACCTTGAATTGAATCACAGTGAGATAAACAGTTACAAGGTTGTTCATGGTTGGGTTTCAGTTACATACTGTTCAAACACCCTTGACCAGTGGACATTTCCCACCACCAACGGCCCCAGTTTCCCTCCCACCCCCACAGCCTACGTCTCTGACAGGCACCTCTCTCTCTCTCTCTCTCTCTCTCTCTCTCTCTCTCTCTCTCTCTCTCCTTTTGGGGCATTATGGTTTGCAATACAGGCACTGAAAGGTTATCATGTGTATCACCTCCCTCCTTTCAGCGCTCAGTTCTTGTCCAGAGTGATCGCTTCCTACTATCAGTGTCACAGTTGATCCCTTCTCTATCCTAAATGTATTTTCTCATTTATAATCCTAACATCGACCCTTACAGATAGGAGCTGTTTTATTTTCTCTCCGTTTCCCTCTTCCTCTTTCCTCTCCTGTCCCCTCTCCTCCTCTCCTCTCCCCTCCGCTCACTTTTTGACTTTTCGGCCACGCTTTCTCAGGACTTACTGGCTCTTTGTTCAGGGTGATGTTTGGGGATCATGTGTGGTGCTGGTCGGGCGTGGGCCTGATAAGTGCTTTACAATCTGTACTTTCTCTGTGGCCCGTTATTTATTCATTCGCTTTATTTTCCAAAAGATCAAGACTGAGTGTCTGGAGGAATAGCCCAGGGTCTTGGAGCACCTGCCTTGGGAGCAGGTGGTCATGGGTTCAAAGCCCCAGCACCCCACATGAGTGCAGTCTTGGTCACAAGTGATTCCAGCCCATCCTGCAGCTGGAGGCATATAGGCAGCACCAAAAAAGGAGGTGCAGTTGTGACAGGCATCATGGCTAGGAAGGTGGGGAGACCCAGCCAGGAATGGGACCCTGGTGAGAGAGAGAGAGAGAGAGAGAGAGAGAGAGAGAGAGAGAGAGAGAATGTGTGTGTGTGCCCGTGTGTGTGCCGCATACTGGAGCAGTCCCGTGAGGCCACAACCATAAGTTCTGTGTTTAACTCAGAGAGCAATCCCAGAATGCTCAGTGAACGGCCAGAAGGGCAAATGCTGGGTGTTCTTATCCATTCTCATCTGCGGGATCCGGAATAACACGGTGAGGGAGTGGGAGCCTCCACGGCACTCAGACCCCCGTCTTGCCTCACAGAAACAGCCCAAGCGTCACCATCTCCACCACGTCTTCCCGGGTAGGACAGGTCCTGGCTGAGAACTCTGCGGTCATCTTGCAATGGGGCCAGGGAGATTCCCCTTTCTGCCTGAAGCAGCCCACAGTCAGACCCAACACCCTCTGACACAGAAACGGCTCAGCTCCACAACTGATCTCAGCGTGCCAGGCCACCAAATTGCCCCAGACCTATAGCTCCTGGACACCTGAGAACTTCATGGCACTGTCCGCCCAGGAGGATCACGGCACATCTGATGGGAAGGTTGCGTGGGCGCCCACCAAGCTCAAGAGTCTAAACAGTAATGCAGAAGTTTTAATTAGCACCAGCCAGCACAGCAAATTCTCAGACTTCAGTAACATCATTGTGAGATACAGTAGCACTCACAGATGGACTCTTACTGATCTGAGTCTTGATCATTCCTTTTTGCCGTTGTGTGGCAACAAACAATATGAAGTCAATTTACCAGTGCCTGCAAGGGTGGTCATGGGGAAACTGGGGGCCTTGGAGAGGGGAGGGTCACGCTGGTGGTGGGATTGGTGTCGGAACACTGAAGGCCTGACACAGCTGTATCATGAACAACTTGGTCAGTGACAACAAAGTGAATTATAAAAAAAGACAAAAGGCCATAGAAGGGAGCAGTGGTACCGCAGGCGGGGTGCTTGTCCAAGGGCACCCCCAGAATGAATCCTTGTTTGCAGTTATTCACTTGTATAACTTGTGAGTCTTGTAAGTCACTCACTGACCCTTTCTGTCTTTAATGTGAATTTGCCTCTTCTGGATGCTTCTAGAACTTTAAGTCAGAAGTTTATTCCCATCCAGACTGAGGCCCCACTCAAGACGTTTGCCTGTTCTGGTGGTGACCAGAACAAGCCGTGGTGTTCAGGTCGTACTGCCCCTCAGGGGGGAGAGAGCAGGTCATAGAGACTTTGCCATTTCACCCCAGACGTGCAAGCCTTCCCATCTCTCCAGATGTGTGGGAAACTTCTGACACATCTGGGGAGAGAGGCTGTGTCTGCACTGTCCCCCACCCAGAGTTTCCTCCATTGAAACCTGTACCTGTGCTTCATGCCTTGAAGGCCCGGTGATGGCCTTTGTGTGGACAAACCATATTGTTGCTCTGTGGGTCAGTCGGTTGATTTCTATGAATAATGCCGCGAACATATGTATATACATATATATATATATGTATGTATGTATAAACGTGTGTTGTGGGCCATAGCACAGCAGGTAGGCCATTTGCCTTGCACACAATCAAACCGGGTTCTATCCCCAGCACCCCCTGTGGTCCCATGAGCACCACCAGGAGTAATTCCTGAGTGCAGAGCCAGGAGTGAGCCCTGAGCATTGCTGGGTGTGACCCCAAAAGCAAAAACAAGACAACAATCCCCAAAAAAGCATGTTCTTTGAATTTTCGTGGGTATCTACCTAGGATAGCAATTTCTGAGTCATGCAGGAGCAACATTATTTATTTATTTATTTAATGAACTGGCAGATTGTTTTTCAGAAGGTTTTTTTTAAATTAGGGCGCTTTTCTTCTTCTTTGGGAGGAGGGCAGGGGGTTCTGGGGGGTGCATACCCAGCCTGGCTCAGAGCTTACACCTGGCTCTGTGCTCAGGGATCACTCCTAATGGTGCTCAGGGACCCATAGTGGTGTCAGGATTCAGATCAGGGCCTGCTGTGTGCGAGGCTGGAGCCCTACTTCCTGTATTGTCTCTCCAGCCCCTATGCCCATTCACTTTTGGAGTCAAAGTTTAAGATGCACATTGAATCAGGCCAATTGTCTAAATCTAGAGCTGAAAGAGTTGTGTTCGGTTTAGGGGGCCACCCCGGAAGTGCTCGGGTTTACTTCTGTCTCTGCTCTTAGGGGTAACTCCTAGCAAAACACATCTATTTGTGGTGCCGGACTAGAAAGATAGTACAGTGGGGAGGGTGCTTGCCTTGTGTGCGGCCAGCCTGGGTTTGATTTCCTGAACCCCATATGATCCCTCTAGCTCTGCCAGGAGTGATTCCTGAGCACAGAGCCAGGAGTAAGCCCTGAGCACCACCAGGTGTGCATAAAAGAACAAAATAAAACAAAAAATTCATATGCGGTGCTGGGGATTGTACCTCGATCAGCTGCTTGCAAGGCAAGCGTCCTACCCACTGTACTATCACTCCAGTGAATTATTACAAGATGAATCTTGTGGTACCACCAGCATCAAATCAAGAACCAGTCACTGCTCAGTGTCCCGTACCTGCCCCCTTCTGCCCAGAGCCTCCCCTCACTTCCTGTGGAACAGGCAAGTCATGGCCATGAGGGGACATTTGCTTCGGAAGGGACAGTCACTGGTGTCGGATCTCTTTCACGCAGCTGACCCGTTCGTGAAATTCATTCCTGCAGTTTGCCGGTTCCCATATTTCATTTTGTTTCTGCCTAGTATGTCTTCATCTTACTTGCCACGACCAAATATTTATTCGTGGCTGTTGGATCCATCCAGGGAATAGTTCTTGCACCATTGTGCTTGTTTTAAGGTCAGCGGGTGCTGCTGGGCAGAGGGGTGGTCTCTGCTGTCCTCACACAAGCAGCGTGGCTGCCCTGGTTATGCCACGGGTGTGCCCATGTCTGTCTTAGCTGCTGCTTTCTCATCGAGTGAGTCGTGGTACCCTCTTGTGGCTTTAGCCCCACCAAGGACTGATAAAGTTCTGTATAATTTCTCCTAGTCACAGGTCATTATGACCAAACCTTTGATCAGTTTTATCCGAGGGTATATTTTATTCTCTCATTTACTATTGGTGTGGGGACCCAGAGCAGCGCTAGGGGCCTCAGGCACTGGACTTGACTGTTCTGCCTGCATGGGTAGAAGTGTTGGCGGGGTTGCTGGGGTTACCCGGGTTACACCTGGCGAGTGCTGGGCCACTGCGCAGCGCTCAGGATCCAACTAGGAACCTGAAGGGCCTGAGCGATAGATAGTACAGCAGAAGAGGTGTTTCCTTTCACGCGACTTCTGGGGTTTGAACCCTGGCACCTAGACCCCTTCAGTAGTGATCCCTGAGCATAGAACCAAGAGTAAGTCCTAAACACTCTGAGTGTGGCCCTCAAGCAAACTAAAAAAATTAAGTAAACAAATTAGGGACCTGGTCTTGAGAGCAGCACAGTGATAGTACACACCTGCAAGGCAAGTGATGCCTCTTGTTGTTGTTATTAGCTTTAGGGCTACACACAGCTGTGCTCTGGGCATAATCCTGACTGCACTCAGGAATCATTCATGGCAGGGCTGTGCCAGGGAATCAAACCTGGGTTGGCTGCACGTAAGGCAAGTGCCTTCCCTGCTATACTATCTTCCAGCCCCCAAGACTTTCATTTTTATTTTCGGTCCATATCCTGTAATTTTCAGGGGTCACTCCTGGCTCTGCACTCAGGAATCCCTCCTGGCAGGGCTCGGGAAACCATATGAGATGCCAAGGATCAAACTTGGTTGGCCATGTGCAGGGTGGGTGCCCTACCCACTGGACTATTACTCCAGCTCCAAAGGTCTTCATTTTAATATAGTCTATAGTCAGTGTATTGAAACCAAAGAGATAGCACAGAGAGACCAACCCAGTCCTCTGTGCGCGGGGAGTGATCCCTGAGCACCAAGCCAGGAGTGATCCCTGAGGACAGCTGAGTGTGGCCTCTGACAAAACAAAACAAAACACAAATAGCAATCCAAGACCACCAAGCTTTACCTACCTAAGATCATGAAGGTTCTTATGTTGTGTATTTATGGGGATGGCATGGGGAAGGTGGAGAGGATGCCCTAAGAGAAGGGAAGGGGCAGCAGACGGACGGGGGTGGGGACGGGGAACAGGGTGGGGGCGAACAGGACGCCCGAGATCACAGCAGTCTCGGTGTGTTCCCAGCTGTCTAGCGTATAATCTGGAGTGAAAGAAAATCCCTTTGGTGGTAGAGGTCTTACAAAAGAATACGCCCCTAAATCACGCCTGTGCCCACAGACCGGCCGGCTGTCCTCTCTTCTGGACACGAGTGCTCCTGCCCCCACGCACTGTGCCAGTACACATGGCGTGGCGGTCCTGGCGTTGGCGCCTCATTCCTGTCTTCAAGCAGATGTTGAACAGTTGTTCCTTCTGTGTGTGTGTGTGTGTGTGTGTGTGTAAGGGGTGAGGGGGAGTTTGGGCCACACCTGGGGGTAGCCTGGGCGTCCTCTGACTCATTGCTGGGGCGTCACTCAGAGATTCCCCTAGTGGGCTGACGATGGAAGGAGCTGAGTGTCTCTTTGCAGGCCGCTGCACGTTGAGGCTGATTCTCTGGCCCACTTTTCCCTTGGAGCATTTTTCTTGGCTTCACCTTCTCCTACCTGTAATCACCAGGACCCTGATTCACATGGGCTTGGTTGTGTTGCTGGCAGGGTGTCGCACATCGGGGTGCAGTGACCGCTCCTTTGGTCTCTGCCCTCACCCCGGCTCGCCTGCCGGCACAGAGTGTCCCTGTCCCGCACTGCCAGGTGTCCCGACCCCAGAGGCACTGGGGTTGAATCACAGGGTCACACGTGCCAGGCAGTGCTCAGAGCCGGCGCTCCATCCCTCCATCCCGCCGCCTCTTCCCAGCGCTCCAGGATGCTTTTCTCTCACTGTCTGGCGCACAGTGTGGCGGCTGGCATAAGAGAGGCCGGGAACCACCTTTCAGGCAGGCTGTCCACCCGCTCTGGCTGCCCGGAGGCCGGAGGACACCCCCTCCTGGACCCCGGACAACAGGAGGCGCTTTTCTTCCCGACAAGCAGGAGGAGAAAAGAGAGGAAGGAGGGTTGAAGGAGGGTCAGTCCTGCCCTTTGAGGGGGCTCCCCAGACCCCCCAACCCACCACTCCCGCAGGAAACCACTTCCGTCCCCCAGCCCCGTCCCCGTGCCCGAGTCTCCTCCAGACGAGAAAACGCTGCGGTTTGTGCCGGGGCCGGGTGGGGCTTTGGGATCGTACGGCTCCAGTCTCCGCAGGGGAGGGGACGGGAAGGGGGGTCTCCCCAGAGGGTCCCAGCCTGACCTGTGCCGCTGGCTTGTCACCTTGAGAAGTCCCACCTTGTCTCGAAAGCCCCCTTGGAGAGGCAGCCCCACAAAGGGCTCTTATGCGGGCTGCTGCCCCCGCCCCCTCCACTTCCACTCCCTGCGCCATTATTTTTCTTTGGGGGCAGAGCCCAGGGGCCTTCCTGCTCTGGCTTGGAGGGGGGCAGGACGAGTTTTTTTCCAAAGGGGATCCAGAGGCCAGAGGCGCTGCCCCCGCAGAGCCTCAGCTTGGGTGGGGGGCATGTTTCTGAGGCCCTAAGGAGGACTCTCAAGTGGTCAGGTCAGCCTCTTGTCCTGGAGGGCTCCGGCTGTGTCCCCCACCCCTCAGCCATGCGGGCTTAGAGCACAGCTTGCTTTGCATGTGCCAACCTGGGTTCAATCCCCGGCACTGCCAAGAGAGATCCCTGAATGCTGAGTGTGGACCAAAAACAGAACAGAGAGGAGAGAGGAGAGAGAGAGAGAGAGAGAGAGAGAGAGAGAGAGAGAGAGAGAGAGAGAGAGAGAGAGAGAGAAGAGGGATGGGAAGAGAAAGAGAGAACAGAGAGAGAAAAAGAGAGAGAGAGAGACGCTGACTGGGAGTGAGTGACCTGGGCACTTCTGGGGTTGGGTGGTGGGAAGGTCACTACTCTGGGGGCTGGATGTTGCATTCGTCCTTGGGGCTAGAGTGACGGGCGGTCCCATACTGCCCCTCCCAGCTGTGCTCAGCCAGGTCCTCACCTCTTGCCTGTTGCTTTCTCCTGGACCGAGGGAAGGATGATTCGGGGCAAGAAAATTCTCTTTGTAGGACCAGAGCCGTAGTACAGCGGGCAGGGCGCTCACCTTGCGTGTACCTGGTCACACCTAGGTTCAGTTCCTGGCATCTTAAGTGGAGTGATCCCTGAGCACAGAGCTAGAAGCAACCCTGAGCATTTCCCTGCCTCCCCCAATGCTATTCCTGATCCTAAGCACACAGAAAAATCCCAAATGTCCAACTTATGAACACGCCTCGAATACGATTCCAACGTTTTATTCGAGTTTTGGTTTTTTTGGAGGGTCACCACCCAGCTGTGCTCTGGGGCAACTCCGGGCTCAGTGCTTGGGCCTCATTCTCAGCTTCCTGCACACAGTGTGTCTGCAGCTCACGGAGCTGCCTCTCCTGTCGCTGTTCCTGTAGTGTGCTTGCCTGTACTCCCCAGGACCCCACAGACCCCACCACCAGTGCCACCGTCTCCTACCTCCTCCCCAAGCCCCCTTCTCTCCCAACGAGCCCCGCCGCAGCCCCAGTCTCCGCTCACAGCTCTGGGGCCAAGGTCTCAGGGTCTGTTTCCACAGTCTCCCGTGGGTTGTGGGGTTGGTTTGGGGAGCCGGGGCCCAAGGTGCCCCACACTTACGGCACATGGGCTACCATCACCTCCTTCCTCACCCAGCCACACAAGGGAGCTGGCCAGGCCTCCTCGGCACCAGGAGATCCTAGACAGGAGAAATAATCCTGGATTCAGGGCCGGAAAGAGAGCACAGCAGGCAGGGTGCTGGCCTTGCACACAGCCCGGCCGGCAAATCCCAGGCTCCCCTGAGGCCCACCAGGACTGATTCCTGAGCACTGCCAGCTGCACCTTCCTGCTCCAACACAGGAAGGGAAGGGAAGGAAGGAGGGGGGGGAGGAAGAGAGGGATGGAGAGAGAGAGAGAGAGAGGGAGGGAGGGAGGGAAGGAGGGAGGGAGAGAGGGAGGGAGGGAGAGAGGGAGGGAGGAAGAGAGGGAAGGAGGGAGGGATGGAAAAAGGGAGGGAGGGAGGGAAGGAGAGAGGGAGGGAGGAGGGACAGAAAGAGGGAGGGAGGGAGGGAGGGAAGGAGAGAGGGAGGGAGAGAGGGACAGAAAGAGGGAGGGAGGGAAGGAGAGAGGGAGGGAGGGAGGGGACAGAAAGAGGGAGGGAGGGAGGGAGGGGAAGGAGAGAGGGAGGGAGAGAGGGACAGAAAGAGGGAGGGAGGGAAGGAGAGAGGGAGGGAGGGAGGGAGAGAAGGACGGAGAGAGGGAGGGAAAGAAGGAGAGAGGGAGGGAGGGAGGGAGGGAGAGAGGGAGGTGAGGGAGGGACGGAGAGAGAGGGAGGGAGGGACGGAGAGAGAGGGAGGAGGGAGGGAGGGGATGTATCCTGGCTCCATCTCCAGCTATTTTGAGCTCTGCCTCTAGCCAGTCTCTACTGCACTTCCACAGCGCATTTGAGAAGCCACAGGATGGTCTGATTTTGGAGGCCAGTCCCAAAGAAGGTGTTGTGACCAGCCAAGAGGGCACTCGAAGCGGGAGCACCTGTGTGTCCGTGCTCACACACCTGATTTTAGCGGGGAGAGGGCCAGGGTGAGGGGGAGTGGGATGGATGGGCAGGGTTGGGTAAGTTATAATCAATTTGCAGAATCTGGCTGCAAGGCGACATTGAGCCCTGCCTGAGACCTAGGGCCGGCCAAGCCCAGTGGGGGGCAGATGGCGGGTGGGCCTTGTGGTACACAGACCCAAACAAAGCCAGGCCAGACCAAACACAGGAGCCGTGAGGGTCATCTGCTCGCTCTCACCAGAGCTCTCCAAGGGCAGCGAGGCTGGGCCACGGCATGGGGGGTGATGTGCCCTCCCAGTCCCTGGGGTTTGTACAGTTCCCAGAGAGAACTCTGGCGGGGCGGGGGTCCTGCTGGGAGGGTGCAGCCTCAGTGTGGGGTCTGGCTCAGACCCATGGCTCCGCTGGGGAGACTGAAGGAAGGAAGAACGAGCTGGTAGCCTGAACTTTTGTCCCCAATTGCAAGCTCCCTTTCTCTGCCCCGTGACTGTTTGTTTTTTTGGCTCTCTCAGATCCTGAGGAAACTATGAGGTTTCTCCCCTCTACACTATCAGGGACTTGGGAAAGGCAGGCCAGGTTTTGTTTCGTGGAGGTGGTTGCCTTCAAATGGAAACCTCTTGCTCCAGCCTGGCTGGGCAGCTGGAGGCCGGGGGAGGCGGGGGTCCCCGGGCCACTGTGGGACCAACATGGGGCTATGTAGAGAGCTCATGGGACGCTCTCTGTGCTTTGCGTGTAGCCAGAGAGCAAAAGTGTTCCTCTCCGTGCCTGTCCTCACCCCCCCACGCCCCGTGCCCTGCCAGGAAGAGAGGGTTGTGAGGAGAAGCACAGAGCCTTGGTCTCTGGAAGCATCCAGGAGTCTGGGAAGCAGCATTGCTGTGGGGTAAAGCACTTGCCTTGCACGTGGCTGACCCGAGTTCGATTCCTGGCGTCCATTATGGTTCCCAGCCCCCACCAAGCCCTGGCAGGGAGTGATCCCCGAGTGCGGAGTCAGGAACAAGCCCCCGGAACGGAATCCTAAGCAAAAAACAAACCAAAAAAAAAATCAAACAGGGCTCATGGGTTCCATTAGTCAGCTGGCCTTGCTGGGGAGGGGACAGAGGCTAAATGTCCCTTATGACCAAGGGGATGGAGCCATGGAGGGGGTGGCTGTGTGGTCAGTGAGGGTTCCACACCGCAGCTCCCCGAGCTGGTCTTTTGCCTGTCCCTAAAGTATTGAAGCCGAGCAAAGCGAGTGACCAGGCCCAAGGTTCTCTGCCCAGTGACCCTGTGGGGGGGCCACTATGAAGGTCCCACACTTCTCACCTGATCCGTTCCACAACTCTGTGATGCTGCCATTGTTGGTGGCGTGCTTCCCCGCCTCTCTCCCATAAGACCCCTCAATTATAATTAGAATTCCCGCTGCCCAGAGCGTCACCCTAGCATGACCTTAGTAAGGCCCAGCTCCTGGCCTCTGGTCTCCAAAAAGCAGAGTTTCTCCCCCTTTTCCCAGCCATAGCCTCCTCTGACCTGTGTGTCCCCTGCCCCAACCCTGTCCTACTAGTTGGCCCCTTAATCTTACGCTGTGTACCCCTTCCACTGAAGTGATTTTCACCTGTAACCCCCTTGGAATATCCTGGGGGCACACAGGGGTCTGGTCCCTGAGTGAGAATCGCTGTTTGAGACCCGCAATGCAAAGCTTGTTTCTCCTTCTCTTTCTTGGGGGCTGTAGGGGTGCAGGGCAGGAAGTTGGGCCACAATCCAAGCATGCTCTGGGTTCTTTCTGACTCTATGGCTCTTTTTGAGTCTGAGGGGTCTCGCACCCCCCCACCCTGCTTATTCTTTCTTTCTTTTATCTTTTGTCTTTAGGACCATAGTCAATGATGCTCAGGGGGTTGCTCCTGGCTCTGCACTCAGGAATCACTCCTAGCAATGCTCAGGGACCAAACTGGGTCAGTTGCAAGGCAGGTGCCTCCTGACTGTGCTATCGCCCTCCCCTTGCTTTTGGATCTTTGAGAAGAATCCTCTGTTAGTGTCTTATTCCTACCAGGCCTCTGGGCACCACTCTGATGCCAGGGTTAAACCCTTGTTGGCTGCCGGGTTCCCCTGTGCTCTTAGACCTTTCTGCTTCCAAAGTTAGGCTTGTCCTGTGAACCCAGGACTCACTGTGGTAGTCATCAACTTAGGGGTTTCATTTAGATTTTGGGAGGTCACGCCTACCTTACCCCCTGCGCGCCCTCCATCAGTGTTGGTCGCACCTTCAAATCCAATGCCTTCAGAACCTGAGCCCCTCGCTGCCTCTGCTGCAGCCCCTGCTTCCCCAAGCCATCACAGCCACCTGGTTATTGAGTGACACTTCTCTCCCATATCACAGGAATCAGTGAATGAATGAATGAATGAATGAATGAAATAATGGAAATCAGGAGCTGGAGAGATAGTACAGCAGGAAGGGTGCTTGCCTTGCACACAGCCGACCAGGTTCAATCCCTTGGACCCAATATAGGGGACCTGGGTCCCCAATCCTGCCAGGGATGATCCCTGAGAACAGAGCCAGGAGTCAGCCCTGAGGCACTACCAAGGGTGGCCCCAAAACAACAACAGGGACAAAACTGGAAATCAGGGACTAGAGATAGTCTGGGAGTTAGGACACATACCTTGCACACCACTCTGGTTGAATCCTGGTACCACCTACCAGAGTGGTTCCCTGAGCACTGCCAGGAGTGGCCCCTGAGCTCATCCAGGTGTCCCTCCAACCCCCCCGAGCCCCATACACACACACACACACACACACACGTTAATAAATCAGGTGTCAGAAATAGTTCAGGGTTAAGACTCAAGCTCTGAAGAGGGCCAACCCCATCCAGTCCCTGACACTACACAGTCCCCTCCCATGGGTCATGGCCTGGGCAATCCCTGCCCCACAGGGCCCCAGGCAGCTCCTCCTGTTTTGGCCTTTATTCTGAACCGCCAGCCTGGCTGGCCAAGAATTGCCAGGGAGAGGGCTGGAGCGATAGTACAGCGGGTAGGGCGTTTACCTTGCACACAGCCGACCGGGTTCAATCACCGGCATCCCATATAGTCCCCCATGTAGTGCCAGGAGTAATTCCTGAGTGTAGAGCCAAGAGGACCCTCTGAGCATCGCCGGGTGTGACCCAAAAAGAAAAAAAAGAATTGCCAGGGAGAGGTTTCTGGGCCCCTAAGTACCACCTGGGAGGCCCCCACAAAAAAATAAGACATCGGGGTGCTGGGCAATCACTCAGATGGGCGCAGGACATAACTTGCCTGGGCAGACCCAAAGTTCAAGTCTTGGCCCCATGCGCCCTTTTTCCCAGCACTGCCAGGCAGCCTCGGGCTGGCTGTGGGGGTCAACAGTAGACTGGACCATTCATGCTTTCAAGCTAGAGTGGCTCCACATCTAATACTGTTGCTTTACTGTCTCTACTTAACTCACACTCACAACCATGTACCAGCCCTGCTGTCCCTCAGATGTCAGTGAGCATAGAATGATCACCCAAATTGGGGCACTGTTGGAGGACAGATTTAGCTAATCTGGGAGCTTTGGTGTTTTGCCCACTCCCAGCTTAATCTACTTAAGCCAAGGTTCATTCTAATGAGACCTCTCTTCTATGTAAACACTGCTAGAGGGTGTGGCAGTTACAGAAGTCACCTTGACTGAATAACTTCTGACTTATACATCTACTAAGACTTCTATGTTTTCTAGATTGGGCACAGCTCCTCTTTATACCCACTGCACCCAGCGTGGGACAGTTAGACTTTACCAGGAGACTACCACCCTGGCTACGTTAAGACTATAGGAAGACTATAGGAAGGATCATACTAGTTTTCTCTCAAGCAGGCGAGTGTGACCCTTTCAGTATAAGGAGAACAAGATACTCAGAATCACCCTGGTGCAGATAATAAATAAGAAGGACCTTGTGGGTACCATCTAGATTACATGTATCACCGTCTCACCGTCTTCCCTTGATCATCGATTTGCTCAAGCCGGCACCAGTAACATCTCCATATGTCCTGTCTCATGCAAGTAGAGCCCAAGGGCACCTGCTTGCTCCAGGAACATAAAGAGCCTCAAACCATTCCATCAGTTCATGGGAATGAGGTCTATAATTGTTACTGGTATTTGGCATATCAAATACAACACGGGTAGCTTGCCAGGCTCTGCCGTGCGGATAGCATACTCTTTGTAGCCACCTCTAAATCCAGCATTTATTGATGAACCATGCGGCCGCAAGCGGCAGTGCAAGCCAGGCTGTGATAGGCTGGTCTGCTGGGTGGAGTTCTGATGAGGGGGAAGTCCGGATGTGGAAAATGGAGGCCCTCATGGAGTGGGGGGGTTGCCTGGCTTGTTGCGAGGCTCTGCTGGGGTGGCGGGCCAGGGCTAGAACCTGCCATCCCTCCTGGGCGCCTCGTGAGCGGCTGGGAACAGGGAGAGCCAGTAGCAGCTCTGCCCCATGTCTGTGAGACTCACAGATTCACATAGATTATATGAAGCTCATGAAATTAAGACTATACTTTATATCAGCCCTCTCTCTCTCTCTTCAGTGTTTTACATAAGAGATAATCTCAGGATTAGTCCTTGGCATAGTCTTTGTTTATACCTGCAATAGGGTGTGGCACTGCCCTTCTACACTCTGTTTAGGGTTCTTTGTTGACAGGACCCTCCCTGGATTACTTTGGTGTATATAAGGAGACTGACTTGAGGCCCCTTTGCTTTTGGCTTTTTGGCTTTTGGCTCCTCGGCTTTTTGCTCCTTGGCCTTTTGCTCCTTCTTCTGGGTAGGACTCCTCTCGGGTGAAATCCTCTCTCTTTGGTGGGAGACTCAGGCTCTTGTATGTTCTAAATTCTGACCAGAGCTAGAGTTCTTTCATTATGTTGGATTGCGATGGTAGAGCTTTTGTACTATTAAAAGCCTTTTTGGAACTGCACCAGACTCGTGAGTTTTCATCTATTCCCCGGCGTCCTCGGAGGTAGAAGAGAACTTCTGTCCTGACACTGTCGGGGACTGCGGTGGCATCCCTGACAGGGCACTATTTTGTTCATTTTTGTTTGGGGGCCACACCCAGCAGTATTCAGGGCTGACTCCTCACTCTGTGTTCCAGCACTCCTGGTAGTGCTTGGGGACCACAGGGGGTGTGAGGGATCGAACCCAGGTGGGCTGTGTGCAGGGCAAGTGCCCTCCTCGCGGCCTGGTCTCTCGAGTTCCCTGGATTGGAATGCTTGTTAGGGAAAGGGGGGCTCTGTTATCAAGCACCAACAAGCATGCAGACCCCCTCAGGGCTCTCCTCCATGACCCACCTGGATCCCCTGTCACTCAGTTCCCGTCTTGTAGAAGAAATGTCAACCTCTAATTCTGTTTAAAATTGCAGGGCCAGAGGGATAATACAGCAGGTGGGGTGCTACATGCAGCGACCCAAGTTTAATCCCCAATATCTCAGACTCCACCAGGAGTGATCCATGAGTGCAGAGGCAGGAACAAACCCTGAGAACCACTGGATGTGGCCCCAAAGCAACAACAATTTTATTTTAATTAAAAACATAAAATAGCAGTTTAGGGACTGGGGAGAGTCCTCCAAGGACAGGAGTACAGCCTTTGTATGTGGGAGCCCAAGGTTCCATCCCTGGCACTGCCTAGTCCCCTGAGCACTGAGCTGGGAGTATCCCTCCAGCACCACTGGGTGTCATCTCCTAAAAAAGGAAATATCGGGACCTCTCTTCCCAGACTTCGGTGCTGTACTCACAGCTCTTCCGTGGCATCCGTGCTGGCACTCGGACGTCTTTCATGTTCTCTATTCCAGACCCATCCCCAGCAGGACTCAGGGTTGCTCCCACCTCTGTGTTTAAGCTTTGCTCCCAGCACTTGGGGACAGTGTGGGGTGTGGAACCCGTGTCTTCTGCACGCCGGGCCTGTCCTCAGTCTGCTAAACTGTTGCTCTGGTCCTGGGAGAGTCTTATGCTGGTGGTTGTTCTCCCCACTCTAGAGGAGAGAGGATGTGCTCTAATCTGCTCGGTTTGTCACACTATGTCCCCAGCATCTGAATCGGCTATATCACTGTTGGCAGTTGATAAATGTTGGATGGGATGTAGGTGGGTTCTAGTGTTGAAGCCTTTATCCCTGGAGTTTCCTTCCTACCCCCCAACCCCGCCTTTTCCCCCCTTTGTTTCTATTATTTTTGGTAACTTATTGGCAGCTTCTGGCTTTGATAAGTTTTCCAGTATGCTCTTAACTGAGGTAAGGGTGGGGGGCTGGGGGAGCTAATGATGAAGATGCCCCAAGTCCCTCACCTGAGATGTGGGCTCCCCTGTGAGGCCCAGAACTCATGGGCGGGAGGAAGACAGCAGTGTGACTTCCCGATGGCGAAACTATAGCTGTGACGTTTTTTAGGCAGATCCGTCCCGGGCCCTTTCGGCCTCTGAGGTACCTCAACTGTACCCCTTCCCTTTCAGCTGTTTTGTGTTTTTGTGTTTTTTTTCATTTTGGGGGCTGGGGGCACACCAAGTGGTACTCAGGGATTACTCCTGCCTCTGTGTCAGGGCTCTTTCCTGGGGGTTGGATGCTGGGGACCAAACTGGGTCGGCCATGTGCAAAGCAGACGCCCTCCGCTCTGTACTGTCTCTCTGGCCCCATGTTCGTTTGTTCTGGCCGTGTTCAGGCGGCTCTAGGTGGGCGCTGCCGGGATCTGGAAGCAGGGTCAGCAGCCTACAGGGAAAGCACCATCACCGCTGTCCGACTCATTTCTAGCCTCAGTCTCCAGATTCTTGCCGCCATGAGATCAGCTCAGCCTGTGGAGCTGAGCTAGCCAGTGTCATGGCGTGCAGAAGAAATGGCTGAAGTGTCCAGCCTGTAGCAGCGCTGTGGCCTGTCACCATCCCATCTCCTGCTCACCACCTTTGGAAGCTCAGTCACCACTCAGCCAAAGTCCCGT
Organism: Cryptotis parvus; assembly: GCA_021461705.1. Taxonomy (NCBI): domain Eukaryota; kingdom Metazoa; phylum Chordata; class Mammalia; order Eulipotyphla; family Soricidae; genus Cryptotis; species Cryptotis parvus. Next base: position 164,056 of record JAJIBD010003802.1, on the reverse strand, counting down.
TCATGTTTCTCTATGCTTTAGTCCGAGAGAGAGAGAGAGAGAGAGAGAGAGAGAGAGAGAGAGAAAAGAGAGAGAGTCACTAATGAGAGTCACCATCAGTGCAGCTCAGGGGCAATTTAGAGGAGTCGGTTTCCTCCAAGGCTCCCATTTGGAAGAAGGAGGCTCTCGAAGTATCCTGAGTGCAGAGCCGAGGGTTAGGAACAGGCGGAGGCTGGGTCTCGCTGCCTTCCAGGACCCCTCTCCCGTGGCCTTGCTGCTAGATTTCTCTCAGCTGCAGCTTCTTGAAACCATCCTGGGATCTGTGTCAGTGCTGCTGGGGGTTGGGGGGGGTCCTCTTTTTCCGACGGTTCCACCTGACCGGTGTCTACAACTTTTCTTCCTAACAGAAGCTCCCAGCTGCCTGCAACGTTGGGGACGGAAGCCCCTTTGTCACGGATCTGCAGAGCCTGTACCTGGCAGTCACCCGCGAGAGATCCTGGAGAAACCGGAGCCAGGTGGGTGACTCCACAGCACCAGCTCAGGGACCTGGAGGGAGGGGGCTGGAGTTGGGGTCTAGATTTGTGCCCTTCAGTAGGCCCTTGGTGCCTGGGATGGTCTGAGATAAAATGGAAACTATTCCAGGGCCAGAGTGATAATGCAGTGGTTAGGGGCACTGCCTTGCACACGGCTGACCTGGTTTGATCCCATATGGTTGCCCAAGTACTGCCAGGAGTGATTCTTGCAGAGAGAGCCAGGAGTTGTCTCTGAGCATCACTGAGTGTCTCAAAAGAAAAAAAAATTCAGTTTATTTTTTATTTATTCATTTTTTTTTTTGCTTTTTTGGGTCACACCCGGCAATGCTCAGGGGTTTCTCCTGGCTCTGCACTCAGGAATCACTCCTGGCGGTGCTCGGGGACCATATGGGATGCCGGGATCGAACCCTGGCCGGCATGGGCCAGCCGCGTGCAAGGCAAACGCCCTACCCCGCTGGGCTACCACTCCGGCCCTCAGTTTAATTTAAAATAAAAGAAAATGGCTCGTTGGCCTTAGCCCTATGCAAGAGTTCACCGACTCACCTATGGTTACTTGGTCCCCAGACAAGCCCACGAGGCTCCAGAACATTCCATCGTTCCTAGCAGTTCCCCAGAACTGGGTGAGATGCTGAGGCGAGTGAGTGGAGAGTCTGAGCTGCCTCAGGGAAGCTGTGGGGAGAGGCCAGGACGAGACCCCAGCCTGGGGCCCTCCACGGGGAGGGACGTGCTGGAGAGCGGATACCTCCTGCGTGCCGCTGTGCTGGCGAGGAGTACCCCACCCGCACCTTTCTGGTTTTAGGAGCCACTTCTGGCAGCCCCTCCCAGCAGGAAGCCGACGGCGAGCTTCCAAAGCCCCCCAAGAGCCAGACTGTACGCCCGCATCACCCCCGCACCCGAGGAGGAGCCCACGGTGAGTTTGGAGCCTTTGAGCGTGGTCGGGGGTCACACACCTGGTCATCTCCCACCCCTGAATTGCTACCTCATGGAGCTGCCTGCACAGTGTCAAAAGGCTGGTCTGTGTCCAAGCTTCAAAACTGTCGGATTCTGGCAGGAGAGTTCCCCCACCTCCTCCCCACTGCCCCCTCTCCACGCGCCTTAGCTCTGCGACAAGTCTGGCCTCCAGTGGCGCCGTATCCACCATGGGCGTGGACATCCACACACCCACCAACCCCTGGGTCAGACCGTCCAGGAATCTATGGCTTGCCCAGTGTCGTGGAGGGAGGGGTCCCCATCTTACTGAGCTGGGGGCTGCCCACCCCGCTGATGTCACTCCTTCATCTTCCCAGGGAGCACCGGGGGCCCCTGCGCAGAGACCTCAGCTGTCAAAGGCCAAGAGGAAGAAACTCCGGGGGCTCTTCAGTTAGCACATCCTTGCCTCAGTGGCTGAGGCCGAGCCTGGGGGACAGTCCAGTCTCCCAGTGTCCCAGAAGACCGGCTTGGGGAACCAGGAGGCTCCAAGAGGCTGGCACAGAGAGACAGGCAGCTAGTCTTCAGCCGTCCCCACGGCTCCTTTATTCGGGTGGGTGGGCATGGTTTCTCCAGATCCAGGACGCCACCCATGGTCATCGAACATGCAGGCCAGGCCAGCTGAAGGTCAACGCTCAGGCAGTCTGTTGTGCCTCTGTGGGGTCCCAAGATCCAGCCCCCTCTGTAACACGGAATAAAAAAGCATACACAGTACTCAGAAGGTGTCATGGTGGGATGACTGGCCGTTATTTCCAGGAATGGGCAAGAAATAGGGAGTGTGGAAAGTGTTGACACAGTGCACGCAGCCTCAGGAAGAAGCAACAAATGAAAAATGAACAGAGACGCCATCTCGTAGCACAGGAGCTAGGACACAGGTCTCACATGCATCTGACTCAGGTTCAGTTCCTGGTACCAAACAGTTCCCTGAGCATTGCCAGGTGCAACCCTAGAGGGCTCTGTGCACTGCTGGGTGTGGCACCAGGGACCCTTTTAGCACCATTGGGGCGGCCTGGATGATCCCCGGGCACCACAGGACCCAAGCAGCCGTTGCGTCCTCAGGTGCTGCAGTGAACTGCTGGCCTCTTAGCCCAGAATCACAGGTCTCCTGAGAACCCACTACCCAACAGAACAGCAGATCGCCATGATACAGAGTGTAAGTCAATGGTTTCAAAGAATGGCTTCAAAGTTGAGCATGTAAGAGAGGGTTGGCTAATGGAAAGTTGTCGGGGAATGCCGCTGGGGTCCCCGACAGTGTCAGGACAGAAGTTCTCTTCTATCTCCGAGGACGCAGGGGAACAGATGAAAACTCACAAGTCTGGTGCAGTTCCAAAAAAGCTTTTAATAGTACAAAAGCTCTTCCACAGCACTCCAATATAATGAACAAACTTTAGCTCTGGTTCGAACTTAGACCATACAAAAGAGCCTAAGTCTCCCACCAAAGAGAGAGGATCTTACCTGAGATGAGTCCTACCCAGAAGAAGGAGCAAAAGGCCAAAAGCAAAAAGCCTAAAGCCAAGGGCAAAAGGCCAAGGAGCCAAAAGCCACAGGAGCCAAAAGCTGAAAGCTGAGGAGCCAAAAGCCGAAAGTGAAAAGGCTGAGGGGCCTCAAGTCAGTCCCCTTATATACACCAAAGTAATTTGTGATTTGTGACAGGGAGGGTCATGTCAACAAAGAACCCCAAACAGAGTGTAGAAGAGCAGTGCCACACCCTATTGCAAGTATAAACAAAGGTTATGCCAAGGACTAATCCTGAGATTTATGTAAAACACTGGAGAGAGAGGGCTGGTATAAAGTAATACATCTTAATTTCATGAGCTTCATGTAATCTAGATGGTACCCACAAGGTCCTTCTTATTTATTATCTGCACCAGGGTGACTCTGAGTATCTTGTTCTCGTGTACTGAAAGGGTCACACTCGCCTGCTTAGAGCAAACTAGTATGATCCTTCCTATAGTCTTCCTATAGTCTCAGCGTAGCCAGGGTGGTAGTCTCCTGGTAAATTCTAACTGTCCCACGCTGGGTGCAGTGGGTATAAAGAGGAGCTGTGCCAATCTAGAAAACATAGAAGTCTTAGTAGATGTATAAGTCAGAAGTTATTCAATCAAGGTGACTTCTGTAACTGCCATCCTCTAGCAGTGTTTACATAGAAGAGAAGTCTCATTAGAATGAACCTTGGCTTAAATAGATTAAGCTGTGAGTGGGCAAAACACCAAAGCTCCCAGATTAGCTAAATCTGTCATCCAACAGAAAGTGACACATAAAATGATGATTGGATAATGATGTGAAAACCATCCAGGAAAAACAAACAAACCAAAAACAAGTGTGCCCTCCTGCTGTAGAGGGTACTTGGTCTGAGGTGCGTGCCGCCTGCTTTTACTGTGCCAGCTCCCACCACGGTGGCCTCTGGTACAGCCCGGTCCCTTGTTGCGCTCCTTCCCGGCTTCTCCCCCTCACGTGCAGCAGCATGACTCAGGAGCCGGGATCCCCACTGCGTCCACCCAGGGATCCCCAAGGCATCCTACCTGGCCTGCCCACACAGGGCCGCTTCTCCCCCGCCCAGCTCCAGGTACGGGATTGCTCAGTTTTTTCTTTCCTTCCAGGACCGGTGAGGGCTTCAACCAAAGATGCGATTGGAAGGGTCTGAGCCATAGTACAGCGGGGAGGGGGTTTTCCTTGCATGCAGCTGACCTGAGTTCAATCCCCAGCATCCTCTAGAGTCCCCTGAGCACCACTTAGAGTAATTACTGAGCACAGAGCCTGGGGTAAGCCCTTCCAGAGTGACCCAAAAAACTGAAGGAAAAAAAAGATGCTACTGGAATAATAAGAGGTTCCAAGTCCCTAGGATTCAGGGGTTTTCCCCACCAAAAAAAAGGCAAAAAAATTAAAAAATTAAGAAATAAGGAACTTTACTTTCCACCATCCTTTGCTCTAGTTCTAATAGAATGATGGGAAGGAGACAGGGTCCAGAGAACGGAAAGTGCCCCTGCGAATTCCCCAGGACAGAGGGTCTGCTGGGACGAGCAGGGGCAGAGTGTGGGGCAGGGAAAGATAAGGCCCCCACGCCCGGTAAAGTCGGCTCCCAGCCAGCCAAGCCTCAGTTAGCAGCCCAGGAGCCGCGAACTCCCAGCCATCTCTGCTAGGTTTTCCTCTGTAGGTAAGTAAGGCCAGCTGCAAATTTCCCTCAGAGAGATGGGAAGGAAAGTAGAACCCAGATGTTCTTGGGGGCGGTGTAGGTAGAAGACGGGGGTGGGGGTTAGACCCTTAGGAGACCGTGGGTGCCTCTGATCCTTATTCCTCTCCCTGGCGTTGGGGCAGGGGAGGGGGTTCAGTCCTCTCCCACTCCTGGGTGGGGGGCGCTGATCAAGCAGCAATGAAAAATGATGACGATGATCATCTAATAATAAGATGGTGATAAGAACCACGGGTGCTGGCCATGCCTGGCCGGTTCCGAGGCCCTGGGCTTTATCCCTAGCACCCTCGCAGTCCCTGTGTGCCCATGGGAGAGCCCCTCCCCGGAGCGAATCCAAAAACGAACTCCAGGAACTAACAGTGAACTTGACTTGGCAGATAAGCATCTGGGCGCCGGACTCTCGGCCTCCAGAAAAGGGTGTCCTGAAGGGGACCTAGCAAAGGCACCAGTCGCCGGGAACAGCCAGGAGGGAACAGCAAAGTGCTGACTTCTTTCCTGCGTTATTAGATTTGAGGGAGAGGTGTGGGGACTTGGGGGCCGCGCCCAGCAGTGCTCAGGAACTATTCCTGGCTCTGTGCTCAGAGATCACGCCTGGTGGGGCTCGGGAACCCTGTGCAGTGCCAGGGATCGAACTCTGGTGGGCCGTGTGCCAGGCAAGCGCCCTCCCTTGCACTGACTCCCAGCCTTCCTGAGTGGAGCATTCTCCAGGAGGGCTGCAGGCCCACTGGCCCAGCCCTGTCTAGGAGGGGGTTTCGCTCCCCTCTCTCCACCCACAGAGTATCCCCACCATAGTGGCCACTGGGACCCCCTCCAGAACAGCTCATCAGGGGACCTCTCTGCTTTCTTCGCTCTGGTGTGTGTGTGTGTGTGTGTGTGTGTGTGTGTGTGTGTGTTGCGTGTGGTGTGGGGGTGGGTGTTGGGAGGATGATGTGGGTAGCTCAGCTCCCCAGGCTGGAGAACCCCTCACTACCCTGTGGCTCTCAGGAGCTGCCCTCTTTAGCCTTGGGGTCAGGGGTGGGGAGAGGAATCAAGGACTTGGGAGTCCCCAAGACTGAATAAAATCTTGTAGGTACCACTTTTTTAAAAAAAATTATATCACCATGAAGTAGACCATTACAAAGCTGTTCATGATTAGGTTTCAGTCATAGTGTTCCAGCACCATCCCTCCAACAGTGCACCTTCCCAACACCAGCGTCCCCAGATTCCCTCCCTCACCTGCCTCCCACTATGGCAGGCAGTTTCTCTCTCTCTCTCTCTCTCTCTCTCTCTCTCTCTCCCTCTCTCCCTCTCTCCCTCTTTCCTCTTTCTCTCCCTCTATTTCTCTCCCTCTCTTTCTCTATCTCCCTCTCTCTCCCTATCTCTCTCTCTCTCTCCCTCCCTCCTTCCCTCCCTCTCTCCTTTTGCATATTGTGGTTTGCAATACAGATACTGAGGGGTCATCTTGTATATCCCTTTACTGATGATATATCAATTCTCAGTTCTAGTCTATCATTACCATTTCCAACTGTTACTGCCATAGACATCGCTTTTTAACCATGGTTTCAAAAGACAGTGACTTCGGGGTTTGTTTTGGTTTGGGGGTCATACCTGGGGGTGCTCAGGAGTCATTCCCAGCAGTACTCAGGGACTCCAGGGGAGCCCAGAACTCCCGCCAGTTCTCAGTCTTTGGGGCCATCTCTGCTGAAGAAGAGTCACTCCCTGACGGGGCTCAGGGACTCGACGGGGTGGTGGGGACCAGGCCCGGATCAGCCGCATGTAAAGACCGGTCCCTGCCCCCTGCTACCATCTCCCCTGGCGAATAGGTTGCTTTTTTAAAAGGTCAAGCAAGAGTTTGCCTGAGGCAGAGCAATAACACAGTGGTTTAGGCTCTTGCCTTGCACACAACTGACCTGGGTTCAACCCCCGGCATCCCATATGGTCTCTTGAGCCCCACCAGGAGTGATCCCTGAGCGCAGAGGCCAGGAGTCCCGAGTACCACGCGGTGGCACTCAGAAGTCAAAAAGAAAAAGTTTTCCTAATGAACTCCCCTGTTCACCCCCTTTATCCCAAGGGTTACCCCTCCTTGGGGACACCCCTGAGCATCCTTGAGAGGCAACCCTCAGTGCCCACCACGGGCCCTAAAACCCTGACCCCATGCCTCGCCCCACCCCCAGGCCCCCAGTTAGAGGCGGTGGGTAAGAAGCTTTCATCAGGGCAACTCCAGGGAAATCCCTGGCTTGACAAATTGGCCTGGCCAGGCTGTATCCCAGCCCTGCCCCATGGCTTGGGCCCCTCCCCAGGCCCCCCAGCCCGGCCCAACCCCCACTCCCCATGCACATAAAAGGGTCGAATTCTCGTGGCTGCTCCATAAATTTTATTCCGTAAATATTAGTTTTCCCTGTGTTTAATAAAGCCATGGCCCACCCTCCCGCCTGCCCGCCCGCTCCCCGGGGCCGGGGCTGGGGCCAGGGCTGGCTGGTGGGAGAAGGGACTCTTTCAATTGCTTTGGAGTATTTTTTAGAAAAAAAAATAATATAAGGTGGTTTCCCCGGGCCAGCCAGCAAACCAGGAGCAGGGACCTCGAGGAAGTTCCTGCAGCAGCCTGGCTTAAAAAGTAGAGAAATAGCGCCACCTAGGTCGCAAGGCCGACCCGCCGGCTCTCCCCTTCCCCCCACGCTCCGCGGGCCCAGGCCCTCTGCCTGCATTGGGCACTCCTGCTGGGCAGTACCTCCTCGGGGCTGTCCCAGCCGCTCAGGAAGGCAGAGCCTGGGCCAGGACCTGAAGATTACCACCAGGGATCTTCTAACTATCGCCAGTGTCTGTCCCAGATCAAGGAGAGGGTAAGCAAAGTGACGGAGAAGGGGCGGAAGGCACTGTCGAGGCTGTCCTTCCCACTCGAAGGCCAGCCCCTGAGCTTCCATGGGCATAGAAAATGGCCAGGAGTGATCTGGGGCCCCTGCCGTGAGAGCAGCCCCAGGACGAAGTCATCAGGGAGACGGAGAGTCTTCCCAGGGGCTGATGCTGCCCTGGGCCCCTGGGCGAAGTCATCAGGGAGACGGAGAGTCTTCCCAGGGGCTGGTGCTGCCCTGGGCCCCTGGGAGCTCAGGGTCCTCATGCCAGCTTTGCGCTGCTTTTCTTCATTGTTGGGAGGAAGCAAAGGAGGGGGACCCTAACAAAGCTCAGGGACGTAGCCAGTCAGGCTGTTCAGTGGAGCATTGCCCAGGGGTCACCAAGGCTCTACCTGGCAGTGGTGGAGGCCCGCTGGCTCCAGGGGTCAAATTCGGGGCTTTGTATGTCCCAGGCCCCTGGGCTGTGTCCTTAGCTCCAACTCTGTGGCTGCTTTATCTGCTCAGGTGATCCAAGGAAGTGCTCCTTCCTCTCCCTCTTCCTCTCCCTCTTCCTCTCCCTCTTCCTGTCTCTCTTCCTATCCCTCTTCCTCTCCCCCTCTTCCTCTCCCTCTTCCTATTTCTCTTCCTGTCCCCTCTTCCTGTCCCTCTTCCTGTCCCTCTTCCTGTCCCTCTTCCTCTCCCTCTTCCTATCCCTCTTCCTCTCCCTCTTCCTCTCCCTCTTCCTATTCCTCTTCCTGTCTCTCTTCCTGTCCCTCTTCCTGTCTCTCTTCCTATCCCTCTTCCTCTCCCTCTTCCTGTCCGTCCCTCTTTCTGTCCCTCTTCCTGTCCCTCTTCCTGTCCCTCTTCCTGTCTCTCTTCCTATCCCTCTTCCTCTCCCTCTTCCTGTCCGTCCCTCTTTCTGTCCCTCTTCCTGTCCCTCTTCTTCTCCCTCTTCCTCTTTCTGTCCCCTCTTCCTCTCCCTCTTCCTGTCCCTCTTCCTGTCCTCCTTCTTCCTGTCCCTCTCCTTGGCCTCTTCCTGGCAGCCTTCTGGTGCCCATTTCCCCCCTCCTTCCTCCTCTCTATGACCCACTGGAAAGGAAGCAGAGGCCCGTGGGGCTGTGTCCCCAGAGATGAAAGCACTGGGTACAGAGTGGAGGCCTTGTCTTGACTGGCCACGCTCCTCAATCCTCGGTTTCTCCTGTTTACAGAACTAGGAAGGGGCCAGATAGTACAGCGGGAGGGCATTTGCCTTGCATTCAGCTAACCTAGGTTCAATCCCTGACATCCCATATGGTCCCCCCAAACACCACCAGGAGTAATTCCTGAGTGCAGAGCCAGGAGTAACCCCTGAGCATCACAGGATGTGACCCCAAAAAGGCAAAAAGAAAAAAGAAAAACCCTAGGATGATATGCTCCCAAGAGCTCAGAGCACTGGAATCTCACAGCCCACTAGGGCTCGCTCCCCCCTGTTCTCTCTCACCTCACTCTGTACAGCCTGTGCTCACTACACATTTTCTCTGTCTCGTGTTTGGTTTTGTTCTGCTCCGGAGAGCAGGGTCCCATTTAAGCTCAGCTCAGTAGAGCAGCCTGGTGGGCCGTCGCTAGCCAGCGGTTGCAGCCTGAGACTCACCATGTCTGGGGCAGTGGGGACACGCGTTTTCTGACCTCTGCCCGATGTCTTTCCTATCTGCGAAGAAGCAGCCGATTGGAAGGAGAAAGTGACTCTGGACAAGACTGCAGAAGCCACAGGTTTCTGAGTGGCAGAGCTGTGAGTTCTCTCCTTGACCTCAGCCCCAGTGGCCTCAAGGACTCCCAGAATTATGCAGCCCCACAATCACAGAAGGGAAAGAGAGGAACCTATTTGAACGGCAGGACAGTGGGTAGGCACTTGCCTTGCACGTGGCTCATGTGGGTTCTATCACCGGCACCCTGTAGGGTCCCCTGAGCCCTGCCAAGAGTGTATCCCTGAGTTCATAGCCAGGTGAGCCCTGCGAACCACTGGGTGTGGCCCCAAAGCAAATTAAAGAAATAAATAGAGGGGCCGGAGCGATAGCCAGCGGGTAGGGCGTTTGCCTTGCATGTGGCCGGCCCATGCCAGCCAGGGTTCGGTTCCCGGCATCCCCATATGGTCCCCTGAGCACCGCCAGGAGTAATTCCCTGAGTGCACAGTCAGGAGTAACCCCTGAGCATTGCCGGGTGTGACCCAAAAAGAAAAAAAAAAAGAAAGAAATAGAAAAAGGGGGCTTGAGCAGGGAGGGTGTTTGCCTTGCATTCCGCCAACACAGGTTGGATTCCCAGCATCCCATATGGTGCCCCCAAACACTGCTAGGAGTAATTCCTGAGTACAGAGGCAGAAGGAACCCCTGAGCATTGCTAGGCGTCACCCAAAGAGCAAGTGAGTGAGAGAGAGAGAGAGAGAGAGAGAGAGAGAGAGAGAGAAGAAAAAGAAAAATATAAGGTTTGCACGTAGAGGGAAAGTGGACCAAAGTAGCGGGAATGTCTCGGCATTCTTGCTGCAGGCTCTGCGTCCTTCTCTTTGTCTCTTGAGCAGAACCACGCAGAGCGCTGAGGGTTTGAGGTTGCTTGTCTGCAGTGGGGTGACCAAGGAAACCAGGGTCTTCTTATAGCACCCCCAGCCTCAAGAACTGCACCCCAGAATCTTCCATGAAATCTTCGCAGCTCTGTGGCAGCCCCTAAAGATCCCCTGAAATTCTGCCAGGGTCTCAAATCATCACCTTGGCACCCAGAGGTGTCTGGGCCATACTCTGTGTACTAGCCAAGCCTTGGCGGCTCATCTAAGTGGGGAGCCTGACCCACATCTCATTTTTTTTTATCTCCCTCTCTCCTGGGATCAGCAGTCTGTGATACTTCCCTCAAGCCAGGCACCCCGGCACCAACTTGCCTGGGTTCCTGAGAACCCGCGCCAGCCTCGGGAACCCGAAACTGCCCTGGAAGAACTCCAGGGCCTGGGGGCACTCAGCCTTTGGAGTCACCCAGGAAGGCTGGGCCAGTGTTGGCTGTCCTGCCGGGCCCGAGGCCAGAAGTCACAGGAGCGTGCAGTACCTACCGCTCTCTTCCTTCCGCCAAACCCGGAGCCGGTGAGGAATGGGGGGAGTGGGCTGCCGGGAGCCCTTGAGAAATCTGGGTGTTGTATTTACCTTTGCGCATTGGCAGCTGGAAAGGGAAGCCCAACGCAGCCCAGCATTGTTGTCTAACTCGGTTAATCAGACCCTATGATCCTACTGTGGAAATATTGGGCCTCACTCAAAACAATAGAGACCGAGAATATTGTGGTTAAATTTCAACCAGCTGCCTCCCTGGCCTGTTTGCCTAACCCCCTACCCCCTCTCTCCCGGGCCAGAGTCCTCCTTGCTTTATGGACCCCTGATAGGATCGACAGGCGGTCAGGAATGGGAGACAGGAGCTGGGAGGAGGGCAATCCTCCAGAAGGGCACTCTCCTGCTCCTCCATGCCAGCCCCGCCCACCAGGTGAGCAGGAGGCCAAAGGCACTGTTGCTGGTGGGCAAGCACCCCACCCCCCCAGGCCCCGGCTCTCTGTCCAAGACTCCGGAGGTTGCACTGCACAGAGTCCTGAAGGGGAGCGGGCGGAGAACCCTTTCTAAGGCAGAGAAAGGGTGCTGCCCAATAAGAAGGAACGAGATTCCTTTCGTTTATTATTGCTGCTCTGTCCTGGCAAGGCACCAGGCAATACCAGTTGGTCCTATGTCACTTATGGGAGGACCAGGAAGAGACAGCTTTGGTGCAGGTGAGTCGGTCATAAAGATTTCTGTGTCGTTGGTAACCTGATAGGACAGTCACATAAATAATAATAATCCTCCGATGATGTCTGAAGCTGAGCCTGATAGCCCGACCCGGCCGTGGCCAGTCGACTGCTCTCTCGAAGGGGAGAACTCATTCCTCCAGAGGAAACGTACCGGGCGGCTTATGTAATCTGTAGAGCAGAAATCAGGGAAGGAGAAACCAGCCCGTGGCATTTTGAATCAAGAGAAGGTGCAGTGGGGGTCAGGGAGATGGCCCTAAGGCGGGGGGAGCACCTGCTTGGTGGGTTGGTGGCCCCGGTTTAATCTCAGACACCACATGGTTCCCTAAGAACCACCAGGACTCCTAAGCACCACTAGGTGTAGCCTCAAAGGCTAAAAAAAGAAAAAGGAAAAAGATAAAAGATACATGTCTCGTGCAAGTTATAAAGAGAGTGAAGTGAACATGGCGATATGGGAGGCGAAAGGCGTGGAACACGCCTGTGCACCCGGCACGTGAAGCAGCCGACTCAGGGTCTGTCCCCGGCTCCCTGGCTCTCACGCACTCAGGAGGCCTGGGCAGGCACAGGTCGCCAGTCGGCAGAGTGAAGTCGAGGGAGGCCCCAGCGCCAGCCCCGTGGACTATTGAACGGTCAAAGTGTAGATGCATTTTTAGGATTTGAAGAACGAAAACAGCAGGACGGTGCCAAATGAAACTCTATTTACTTAATCTGTTCCTATTGGGCGGGAGGGAAGGCCAGCACAGAGCACTTGATCTTTCTCACATAGGGTGCGATGTGATTCAGGGCTGGCTGGCTCCCACGGGCCATTCATCAACAGCAGTTTAAAGCAAGGCGGCTTGGGGGTGGTGGCGGGGAGAGCCAAGCTTCCCACCAGAAGGGCACCCGGAAGCAGTTCTGTGAGAGATGTTTGCTTCTGCGTGGGAATTTCAAATACATCTTCCCGGCAGTCACGGGATGGGACCAAGAAGGGTAGGACACACAGCAAAGCCATCTCAGGCCGAGGAGCCGCATTTCTACGGTGTGGCCGCTGGGGTCACTGGTAGAAAGAGTCTAAGGTGGACGAAGAACCTCAGGGGAAATTCTAAGAAATGGGCTGTAGCCTGACAGAGACTGGCGGGGGTTGGGGGGGTGTCGGAAGCCAGGTTGTTCTTGGCACACAGAGACTGGGCTGCAGAAATGGGGATGTCTGATAGGAAAATGGCAGATCTGTGCAGGAGCGTGGCTCTGCTCCGTAGGAAGTGTATTGAGAAGAAGCCAGGAAGACCCGTCCCTTGCCTAGAAGCAGGAAAAAATTAAACCTGCGTTTGCTCACACCGTCTACAGAGAGAAAGAGGAAACACGCCTTTGCACCCCACACCGGGCTAAGCTGCTTCTTTCATGGTGAAACAATGAGGGGTGCTTCTCAAGAAGCTGAGAATCTGAGAATGATATTGATTGATTGGTTTGTTCATTTATTTAATTTTTTGTTGTTACTTTTCGTTTTTAATTGAATCACTGTGAGCTAGACCATTACAAAGCTGCTCATGGTTGGGTTTCAGTCATACAGTGTTTCAGCACCGTCCCTCCACCAGTGCCCATTTCCCACCACCAATGTGCCCTGATTCCCTCCCCCACCCCTCAACCTGACGCTGTAGCAGGCACTTTTCTTGCCTTTTTATTTTTTCCTTTTTTTTTTTTTTTGGCTTTTTGGATCATACTAGCATTGTTCAGGAGTTGCTTCTGGATCTTCACTCAGGAATTACTCCTGGCAGTGTTCGGGGACCATATGGGATGTTGGGGATTGAACCCGGGTTGGTCACGTGCAAGGCAAATGCCCTCCCCGCTGTGCTATTGCTCTTCTCTCTCTCTCTCTCTCTCTCTCTCTCTCTCTCTCTCTGATGTTTAAAAGGTAGATATTTTCCTCCCAATTTTTTGAAAGCCTGGAGTAGAAAGTGAGAGAGGGGCTCCGCATCTCATCTTTATAAACGCTGAAGAGAATACTGTGTGCTGGGCGGAAGAGACAGTTCAGGCACTTGCCTTGCATGCAGCTGACCCAGGTTTGAGCTCCTCAGACCCCATAGGGGCTCCACACGCACTGCCAGGAGTGATCCCCAAGCACAGAGTCAGGGATAAGCCCTGAACACTGCCTAATGGCAGGCCCCAAACCCAAACAAATAGTAAAAGATCCTATGCATAAATAAATACTGTCTGTTACCAGCTTTCACTCTGGGAATTTCTGGAGTCCAGGAGATAAGGTGCCACCTTCATCTCTTTCTAGGAGAGACCAGCCATACGTTGTGCTTCCTAAAAGCCAAAAGCCCCTCCTGACCAGAAAGAGGACGGCCAAACTTCCCTCCCCTTGTCCCCGCTTTACCTGGCGTCCCTTGCCGGTGTCTTGTGTGTTTCCCCAGATCAAGCCTTGGCGGTTGGGTCTAGGCTACACTAGCTGGTGCTCTCTCCAGCCTCCCGCCACTGCGTGTTCATTGGTGACCCTCCACCTCTCAGGCCTGGATCACGCCACCCCATCTGAGGGATGGAGGGCCAGGGAGGGGCGCCACTGCCCTCCCCCAGTTTTCTGCGGTGCTGGGATGGAACACATATCTCTTGCTCATAAGGCACATGCTCTACCAAGAGGCCACATCCTGAGCAACCACCTCCTGACCTGTCCCCCCTTCCACCCACAGGAGTATTGCACGTGGGTCCTCAGCCCTCTCCCTGGGAGACCCTCTCCCCTTCCCTGTGCTTCCCTGACTTCTCTGACCATTCACTTTCAGGTCTCTGTCCTCAATGCCGCCCCATTAAAACGAAGCTTCAAAAGAGCAGTATTTTTTCTTTGTCCTTTTTCTTTTTCTTGTGGGCCCATACATGGCAGTGCTCAGGGCTGACTCCTGGCTCTGCGTTCAGGGATCACTCCTGGCAGTGCTCAGAGATCTTATGTGGTGCTGGGAATCGAACCCCAGGTCAGCTGGGTGGAAGACAAGTGCTCTACCCAATGTACTATCTCTCCGGCCCCAAGCAAGATGTTTGGGGAACAGGGTAGTCGGTTTCCATTGTCTCTCATCCCATCCCAAGCACCTCGGACAGGGTCTGGCATTCAGTAGGTGCTGAGAAGTATCTGTGAGGGGTTAAATGAAAATGTTCCCTCCTTTCCCATGTGTTCTCTCTCTCTCTCTCTCACACACACAGATACACAAACACACACACATACACAAACACACACCACCGCCATCACCACCAGTCTTCTCAAGTGGTTTTAGCCATGAATGACTGTAATCATGGAGGGAGGACAAATGTCATTGAGTGGAGGTGGGGCTCTGTGACCATCACGGAATGAATTTGTCATTTTGCAGAAATGAAGAATCCAAGTTATTTAAAAGCAAGTGACTGTGCCTTGTTGTTTTCTTTGGCCACAGACCCAGCTTGCTGCGGGTGCTGCTATCTTTCCAACTGGCAAGAGAGTGTGGACGAACCAGTACGAGCCCAGAACACTGCCAGCCCGCCAGGGCTATGGCGGGAGTAGGAAGAGTCAGCCCTGCTCCCCTCCACCCAACTCACATTTCCCAAGGTGTTCCCGAGGTTTGGGAGCCCACCAGCAGTGCTCAGGCACCGCGCCTGACTCTGCGTGCAGAGATCACTCCAGGCAGGGCTCTGGAAGCCAGTGCAGTGCTGGGGACCGAAACGAAGTCAGCGCCATGCAAAGCAAATGCCTTAATCCCACTGCTGTCTCGCTGGCCTTCCCCCAAGATTCTTTTTAAACGAGTAACACCTTCCCCAATAGAGACACAGGTCAGAAGAAAGCATGGCAGGATGCAAGTTCAAATCTATACGCAGGAACGTGCACACAGCTCCCTGCAAATGTCTCCTGTGAGTTTCCCACTACCGTTTGTTCTGATTTGAGAGCAGTCCCTGTCTCTATAGCTGACTTCTGCGACTTCCTGTCTTTTCCAAGTCATCAAAGCTTGCTTCTCTCTGAAGTGCCTTGTAATGAGCTTATTGTTTGGGCAAAGGAACTGAGGGTGCCATTTCTAATCAATAACTTTCAAAACAACACATTTTGCGTTTTGAATGGCTCTCAGTGGCTCTCCCAATGTGTCTTAGGCTGGTCTGAGTCTTCAAGTTGGCCCATTTCTGTATCTGTGCTAAACCCCAGGGATGTGGGGCTGTTACACTGTTCTCAGAATTTACCAGAGAAGTCAGAGTGATCCCAGCCAGCAGGGAATGTGGTTAATCACCTAGAAGGTGAGGATCTAAAAGTCTCCAAGGGGTAGAGTTAGAAGAAGAGCATGAGGAGCGATAGCACTGCAGGGAGGGCGCTTACCTTGAATGCAGGCAACCCAGGTTTGATCCCGACATCCCATATGGTCCCTTGAGCATTGCCAGGAGTAATTCCTGAATGCAGAGCCAGGAGTTTCCCCTGACCTCTGCCAGATGTGGCCCAAAAAACATTTTAAAAAAAAGGCTGCTCAGAGCTCAGCAACCCAGCATTTTTGTCCAGTCACTCACCAAGTAACAGGGTGATTGTAGAGGCCACGTGGCCTGGACACCTGCTCCTACTCCCACCTCAGGTCTTGTTCAGAAAATGAAGACGAGTGCCCGCATTTGAAGTTTTGGGAAAGGTTACAACCCGAGCTATGAGGGTTTTCCCCATCACAGTTGCATCTGACTCGGCCCTTCCTCAGCTGTCTCTGGGCTTTCTTTGCTTGCGCCTCTATCCCCTCCCTTCTTCAAAATGAATTTCCTAGAGATCTGATCCCCCAACCAGCTGCTCCCTAACTCCACATTCTTCTAGACCAAGTTCATTTTATTTATTTACTTATTTATAGTTTTTTAGATCACACCCATCTATGTCCAGGAGTTTACTCTTGGCTCTGTACTCAGGACTTACACCTGGAGGGGCACAGGTGCATATGGGATGCGGGGGGTCGAATCCAGGTCACCACGTGCAAGGCAAATGCCCTACCCACTGTACTATCTTTCTGGCCCCTGGTCAAGTTCATTTTATATATTCAGTTCATTATGCGTTCATCTCTGGTCACTTAGCAATGGCACATGAGGCTTCAAAATTGCATTTATGTGATGACTTTTATTGGTGGTGGGTCCCATCAGATGGAGTAGTTTGGTGTTAGGGGACCATGTGGTGCTCCCACATGCAAATCATGTAATCCAGTCCTCTGAACCCTCTCCCCAATCCTGCATAGTGACTTTTAAGTACAAGATCACTGTATCACTGCCTTCCCGTTCATCTTCGATTTGCTCGAGCGGGCACCAGTAACATCTCCATATGACCTGTCTCATGCAAGTAGAGCCCAAGGGAACCTGCTTGCTCCAGGAACATAAAGAGCCTCAAACCATTCCATCAGGTACTGGCAAGTACAAGATTACAACTGAATTTTCTTCTCTTGGCTTGGTCATTCTCTCTTCTTTTTCTTTGGAGTAGAGGCACACCCAGTATACTCAGAGGTTACTCCTGGCTCTTGCTCAGGAACTTTCCTGTTGAGTGAGGTTGGGAGCCATATAGGTTGCCAGGGACCAAATCTGTGTCAGCTGTGTGCAAGGCAAACACCCTACCCATTGTACTATTGCTCTGGCCCCCTCACTTAATCACTTGATCACTTGAATCCCGTTATTCATCAATTTGCTTGAGCGGGCACCAGTAACATTTCCATTTGACCCTATCACATGCCAATGTAGCCCAATGGCATCTGGTTGCTTCAAGATTATGAAGAGCCTCAAACCGTTCCTTCATGGCCCCCTCATTCTCTATTTTTAGGCACTTTTTTTGGTAGGGTTTCCATACCCAGCAGTACTCAGGGCTTACTATTTCACTTCTGTTCTTAAGGGTCACTCTTGGGGGTGCTCAGGGGATCAGATAAAGTGCCAGGGATCAAACCTGGGTCAGCAACATGCCAGGCAAGTGCCTTATCCCCTTATCCCTATTCTCTCTCTCTCTCCTCTTATGGGTTACCTCGGCAATACTCAGGGGTTACTCTTGGCTCTCCACTCAGGAATACTGCTGGCTGTGTTCGGGAAACCATACGGGACACCGGGGATGGAACCCAGGTCGGTGGTGTACAAGGCAAATGCCCTACTCCTGTACTATCACTCTGGTCCAGCCCTTGTAATATACTTTAACTACCATGTACAACAAATGCTCTCTAATATAAAAGAGAGCTTCCCAAGGCCCCCTACTGTCTTGAGGCGCACACATATCCGAGCCCCTCAACAGGTGATAATGATCAGAGAGCTGCTTCTACAGCCAGTGAATCCTGCAGGGGAGAAAACAACTTACACCTAATATCTGTTCTTTCTGGCTCAGTCCTTAACAGTCCTATGACAGAGATGACGCTCTTGTTACTTTACAGACGTGAAAGCAAAAATCCAGAGAGGGGACTCAGGTCGGAAGTTTCAAATACTGAGCTCAGCCACAAATGGGTCAGCTCCAAGCCTAGTGTTCCTTCTCCCAAACCACGCTGCTGCATGCAGAGTTGTTTGCGGAGTGTGGCCGATCGCATTCCTGAAACTTGTGTGGTTGTGGTTTAGCTCCCATGGATATTTTTTTTGTCACACCCAGCAAGCTCAGGGGTAACTCCTGGCTCTGCACTCAGGAATTACTCCTGGCAGTGCTCAGGGGACCATATGGGATGCTGGGGATCGAACCCGAGTTGACAGCTTGCAAAGCAAATGCCTTACCTGCTGTACTTTCGCTCCGGCCCCAGTTCCCATGGATTTAGAGCAGAATTGGTGTTTAAGTGGCAAGATGAAGGGGGAAAAAAGACCAGCTGGTTCTCAGAGTATGGCCCTACACAGGTGTGTGTGTGTGTGTGTGTGTGTGTGTGTACGTATCTATATACACATGCATGTCTATGAGCCCTGCACACAGACTCTATTAATAACATTGCACTTGACATTGAGGAGTAAGTGAAAACACCTCCATAAACATCTGCTAAATAGCTACTTTCCTTCCACTGATTCTTAGCTCCCCCTTGCCCTCCTGTAGAAGCAAAATGAATCCAGTTATCCAAAGAAGATTTGACATTGTTATCTTCAAAGCAGAGGTTGGGAGTATCGAGACAGAGGCAGCTGAGTTCTTAGGGTGAGAGAAGGGAGGATTTTCCTCAAGGTGAGGCCCGACCCTTGCCCCCCCCACCCCCAGTCAGGCTCCACATGGTCATTCGGATCCCAGATTCCATATCACGGTCTTGAACATAACAAGCCTGACAGGGACCAGGAGAGCCAGACGGTGCTGGATTGGGCTGATCTGAAGCACCTAATGTAGGCAGCCAAGACATGAGCAAGTTTTTTTAGGCCTGACTCAGGTTAAAGGTGTTTCCTGGGGACTCCGGGTGGGAGAGATAGTACAGGGTTAAGGGGCTTGCCTTGCATCCTGCTGAGTCTGGTTTGAAACCCCAGAACTGCATATGGTCCCCAGAACCCCTCCAGGGGCCACACTCCTGAGCACAGATCTAGGACTAGCCTTTGAGCATCGCAGGATGTTGCCCAAACAAAACAAAAACCAGGAGGATCAGGGAGATGCTTAATGGGTTAGAAAACAGGCTTACATGCAGGAGGCATGTATCCCCAGCAATGAATGGTCTTCCAAGTGCACGCGCACATGCACACACACACATACACACACACCAAGCTGGGGAAAACTACTAGGAGTGACTAAAAAAAATCACTAAAGTGTTCAAGGGTCAGGAGTGGGGGATATTGCCCGAGTTAAAGCCTCGATGTCCCCAGTCGCTGCCAGGTGGGACCCCTATTTCCCTATTCTTCATTTTTAAGAAAGTTGGGGCCGGAGCAATAGTACAGCAGGTATGGCATTTGCCTTGCATGTGGCCAACCCAGGTTCAATCCCTGCCATCCCATATGGTCTCCCAAGCACTGCCAGGAGTAATTCCTGAGTGTAGAGCCAGGAGTAACCACTCAGTATCACTGGGTGTGACCCAAAAAGTAAAAAAAAATAAAAGAAAAAAAAGTGTTTCAGTGATTGTTCCCGAGAAATTAGGGGTGTGTCTGATCTCTGTCCTCTTTCTCCACTTCTGAAGCAGATGAAACTGAAGCTGATCTGGGAGCAGAGAGATATTACAGCAGGTACGGTGCTTGCCTTGCATGTGGCCAGCCCTGGTTCAATCCCCAGCACCCATGGGGTTCCCCAAGTTCACCCGAAGTGATTCCTGAGCTCAGAGCAAAAGTAAGCCCTGAACACCACCAGGGTTGGCCCCCAAACAAAAACAAACCAAAAGAAGTTGTTCTAAATGTGATTTCAAAGGAGATTCAGATTGATTAATTTATTTTGGGGGATCATACTTTGTGGTACTTGGGGGCTCCTCCTGGCTCTGTGTAGGCACCATGCACTGCCAGGGATCAAACCTTGTCTCTTGTATGCAAGCCAAGTTCTCAACTAACTGAGCCGTCTTTCCAGACCCCCAATTTAGATCTTGAGACATCATTGTCTTGTGAGAAAATAGTACCATTTTGGAGTTTAAAAAAGCAGTCTGGAGAGAAAGTACAGCGGGAAGGGCTGACCCGGGTTCTATCCCTGGTATCCCATATGGTCCTTCACCTCCAGCAGGAGTGAAGCTAAGCAAAGCTAAGCAAAGCTGAGGGTGACCCCAAAATCAAGAAAAATAAATGTTGTGGGTTTCTTTTTTATTTTATTATTATTGTTGCTGCTGCTGCTGCTGCTGTTGTTGTTGTTGTTGTTATTTGGCCACTCCTGGAAGTACTCAGGTGCTGCTCCTACTCTGTGTTCAGGGGTCAATCCTGATGTTGCTCAGGGAGCCATGTGGTGCTGAGAATCGAATCTGGGCCTTCTGCATGCAAGCACATACTTCGCCTTTTGAACCATCTCTCCGGCCCTTGCTTCAGACTTTGACTGTGAGACGGGAGCCAAGTGGCTTCTCTTCTTGAGGTTCCAAGCAATTGCTTTGTGAACAGAGAGTAATAATTGCCAGGCTGCGAGGCTTATTTTGAGGGTTGTGCAAAGTGCTTAAAGCACCTGACCCAAGAGAAGACTTGAGGCACGTGATCCCACATCCATCTCTTTCCTTGGCACTCACCTTTCCTGCTGCAGCTCCTGAGTGGGCCAGGCTGACATGTCCACCCAGATGAGCTCAATCTCATTAGGATACATGCTGTGCAGAAAAACACCAGGAGCACTCCGACACTGACCACAGAGCTGGATTCAGCAGAATAAGAATCATGATTTAAGGGGCTGGAGCAATAGTATAGTAGGTAGGACACTTTTCTTGCACACAGCCAACCTGAGTTCGATATCTAATATCCCATATGATTCTCTGAAGCCCTGTGCCCTGCTATGGGTATGAGCCAGGAGTATGGTCCCCTGAGCCCCAGTATCATATATGCTTCCCTGAGTCCCACTTAAGAATGCTGAGTGTAGTGGCTGGAGCAATAGCACAGCGGGTAGGGCGTTTGTCTTGCACACTGTCAACCAGGGTTCTATCTCCGGCATCCCATATGGTCCCCCAAACACCGCCAGGAGAAATTCCTGAGTGCAGAGCCAAGAGTAAGCCCTGAGCATTGTTGAGTTAACCCCCAAAAACAAACAAATAAGGATCATTTTAGAGTAAAGAAAAAAAGGAAAATATGACAATGTGGATCAACGGTTATAAATTAGAGCCTCTGAAGCAAGTCCTCCACTTGGAGGAAAGATTGACACTGAATCTGACAGCGCTTCCAGACCAGGTCTGCAGATAAAAAGCTCTTAATAACAAAGACCAGAAAAAAAGGAGGGAACACTTTGGATTTTTTCTCAAAGAGGAGTGGGGGAGGAAAAAAGATTGTATTGCCGGGGGGCAGGTGTTTAGGGACAAACCCAGCGATGTTCAGGGCTTAATCCTGGCTCTGTGCTGGCTCTGTGCTGAGGACCCTGTATGATGCGAGGGACTGAACCAGAGAACATGCAAGGCAGGCACGTTAGCTCTCGTATGATCTCTCCAGCGTCAGAAAGATGGAATTTAGGACAAAACTATTGGCAAATAATAAGGGGATATATTTTTAAAAATGTGGGGTATATTCTACAGGGTGAACATCAATAGGATGGGGTCTAAGAAACCAGAAAGCCTCCGTTTGTCTGACTTGGAGGAAGTGCTGACCTGGCTGAGTTGTCTGCACCCAGAAATCTAAGCAGGAGAGAGAAGGGAAGGAAGGTTGCAGGGGTACTTCGGGAGCCTTGGAAACACAAGCTAAAGTTCTTGCAACGCTTTTCAGCAGGAAGAGTTGTTAAAGGCTTGGATGCAGGCAGGGATGGGCATGTGGATGGGGGGGTGCAGAGAGGACACGTGGGCCAAGGGGAGAGAAGGGGTAACCAATGTCATACTGTTGGCGCTCCACCTCAGTGCCTCCCTCTAGCCTCCGTTTCCTTTTCTGCAATAGAAAGTGCCTGCATGAAACACGTTTCAAGATCTTTCCAGTGCTGACTCTGTGCAGAACTGCCCCTGCTCCAGAGACATGTAACTGTGAACAGCCACCTCAGCCCCATAGCAGGGGTGAGAGGTACAGCAGGAGGGCGGGAAGGAGGGAAACAGAACATCTCCCGGGCTGGGGTGGACAGAGCCCATCACCTCGCTCACCTTCAACATCTTCATTTGTAAAATGGGAATAATGGTTGATCTAGTTCAATGCAAGCAGAATTCTTAATATGATCCTATGGAATAGCTTCCAGATAGCAGAAACAGCAATCAAACAATGCCTATTGTGTCCATATTCCTGGGCGGGCCATGGATGAAGTTTGGGTTTTTTTGTTTTGTTTTTCACTTCTCACCTTCCATTTTTCGCTCTATAGCGTTTGTCCTCTGTATTGCCACCGGCTAGAGGGTTGTCACGGTGGCAGAGGGAGACACACTTGCCCGTCCGCGGGCTCATAAAATCAGGTTGCATTCATTCAGTTTTCCTGGGTGTCATTTTAAGAAATACCCACACCCCACTTTTAGGTCTTGGCCTCTCTGCACTTTTTTAATGGGTAAAGTGGAACAGAGTGCTGTGTATCGGGAGGGCTTGAAACATAGGTGTGTGTGTGTGTGTTTCGCTTTCGTTTATTGTTTATTAATTGGGGGGTAGGTGTCCAAAACCAGAGATGCTCAGGGCTTACTCCTGACTGCACTCAGGGATCACTCCAGGCTGGTCTAAGTAACCCTATGGGGGTGCTGGGGACCGAGCACTCTACCCGCTCTCTCTCTCTCTCTCTCTCTCTCTCTCTCTCTCTCTCTCTCTCTCTCTCTCTCTCTCTCTCTTCTCTCAGATCTGTCTGGCCCTCTGTCACAGACTCAGCAGGGCTCTCCAGGTAGCTGTCAATGTCACTGTTTAGACCTGGTTGATCTTTTCGCATCTTCATCTTGCTCGTTTCCGCCAAGTTTCCAATCCAACCCCCATCCCCCCCGCCCCATTCCGCTCTTGGGAACCGGGCGGCCGTGGACGTGCGTGCGGTCGATACAGAATGCAACGCCAGCCAGCCCCGAGGGCGCGTCTCCCGGCCAGGGTGGGGCCCCAGGTCGGCAGCGGTCTCCCGTCTTTCCTTCCCCGCAGGGGGACGCCGTAGGCGATGCGGTCCCGTCACTGCCCCCGCCCTCGCGTCCGGCCGCGCCGTGGGTTGCGGTCTCTGTGGGGGCGGCAGCTCCTGTCCCGGAGGTTTGCGCCTGGCCGGGCACCCCGGAGCCACGCGGAACCCAGAAGGCGAGGCCCAGGCGGGGTGGGGCGCGTCCAGGCGGGGGAGGGCAATCTCGGGCAGCGCTGGGGGCGCCGAGGGCAGCGGGCGGGCGGGCGGCGGAGCGAGCGGGGCGAGGGCTGGCCGGGGCAGGGGCCGCCCGCCCGAGGGGGAGGAGGCAGGGCTGCCCTTGCTGCAGGTTCGCTGTGAGCACGCAGGGAGGCAGGGACATGGGTAGGGTGCGGTCTGCGCGGGGCCGGAGCCCGGATCTCTTCCATTTCCCCTCTCACTCAGCCCGGGGCTGCGCCGCAGACGGCAGCAGCTCCCGCTCCGCCCGAGCCGCCCTGACCGCCGGGCCGGGGTGCTAACCGCGGGGCCCGCCAACCCCGCCGGCCCGGCCAGCCCAGCCCAGCCCGGCGGCCCGCAGCCCCGCCGCCCGCCGCCCGCCGCCCCCCGCCGCCGCCGCGTTGCCAAAACAAACGGGCCGGCCTATTTATTGGCGGCCGGCGAGCCGGGCAGCTCAGAGTCGAGGCCTCCGAGGGGGACCGCGCGCCGCCACCAGCCCGGGTTTCGGGCCCCCCACCCCGCCCCCGCCCCGCACCTGAGAACCGTCGGCCGCGTGTGGCGCCGCACCGCCCATGGCGCCCCCACCTGGAGCCCCCCGGAGCCACCCGGACGCCTGAGCCCCCCGCCGCTCTCCCGTCGGCTCGCCCCGCTATCGGCTCTCCAGGCGTCCTCGCCCGCCTCCCCCTCCCGGGCTCCCCGGCCATGTCTCCCGCCCGGCTCCGGCCCCGACTGCGCTTCTGCCCGCTGCTGCCGCCGCTGCTGCTGCTGCTGCTGCTGCTGCTGCCGGCGGCGCGGGGTTGCGGGCCGGGCCGGGTGGTGGGCAGCCGCCGGCGGCCCCCGCGCAAGCTCGTACCCCTCGCCTATAAGCAGTTCAGCCCCAACGTGCCCGAGAAGACCCTGGGCGCCAGCGGGCGCTATGAAGGCAAAATCGCGCGCAGTTCGGAGCGCTTCAAGGAGCTCACCCCCCCAATTACAATCCCGACATCATCTTCAAGGACGAGGAGAATACCGGCGCCGACCGCCTCATGACCCAGGTGAGCGCGACCCGCCCTCGCCGAGCGCCTCCGTCCAGACACCGCCACCTGCCCGGCCCTACCCGCCCCCTGGCACCTTTTTCTCCACCGGCTGGCACGCCCCCCTTGGCACCTGCCCCTCTCACCAAGCCCGGCTGCCTCCCGCTCCACACGGGGGCCCGCGCCGGAGGGTCGGCAGCCACCTCCCGTCCTCCCTATGGTGTGAGAAGAGCAGCCCCCACCCCGTCCTCTCGCTGCAAAGCCCCGCAGCCTTGGTGAGGGTTGACGCAAGCGGCCCCTCGGCGCCCCTCAAGGCAGAAGCGGCACCCGGAGATGCCTGGATTCCTCTGCCCCCTGTGCCCCTGAGACCAGCGCCGTCCCTCCGGGTCTAACCGCCCGACTCCGACGCCCTTCTGCCCCCATCCCCTGCAGCCCTGAAAAGAAGCTCCCGGGCGGAGGCGGCTTTCCTGCCTAAGCGCGCTCCGGGAATGGAGTCGTGCTGGGTCCGGCCTTAGGGCCGGCAGCGAAGGTTGAACCGAGAGGCCGAAGTGGGAAGGGAAATTTGCCGGGAGAGCCCACATGTCTATGCACCCCAGCTGAGCGGCGCGACTGCGAGATTGAAGGGTGGGCGCCCGTACCTTTTGGTCTCTGCAATGGAAGTTAGGGTATCCCTGGGATTGGTGGTGGGAACGGGGAATGTTGGAAAGAGAGGGCCGGGGATGCGGGGAGCGCGGTGGGGTAACCTGGGAGAGGCGGGGAGAAGAGCGCTCACACGCATCTCTGCGCGCTCTGAGAGCCGCGCGCTCAGGTCCCTCCGAGCGCTGGGCCGCAACGTTCGTCCCCGCAGTGGGGACTAGACCTACTCCCCCTTCTTCTCCTTCCCAGGGATCTGTCCCGGCCTTCCCCGCCGGCTGGTAGCCCGCTGTCTAGGTGCTTTAGGAAGAGCAGTTTGATCACTCACGGCCCTCAGCTTGCGCCCTGGCGCCTGGGCTGGCTGGCCAGTGTCGGGGCGAAGGTTGGCTGGTGGCCGGGCGGGCCGGGCGCCGAGGAATGCAGATAAGGATCCGGGCCACGGGCTGGGAAATCATTGACAGTGCGCGCCCCGGCTCTGGACCCGAGGGGTGGGGTTGGGAGAGTGGAGAGGGAAGCAGGGGCCCGGGAGGCCCCAGGCGAGGGTCTAGAAACCCAGCGGCCAGGAGCACGTGGAACTCCCTCCCAGAGCGGTGAACACTTGCCTCCTCCCTCCTCACTTGCCGGGCCGCTGGGTCTGGGAGGAATTGGCCCTTGGATTTGGCTGCTGGGACACGGAGTCCAAGGGTCTGTGCCCCTCACCCCTGCCCCCCGCCGCCGCTTTGCCGGTGAGGGGTAGGTTGAGAACTGGGTTCCCCCACACTTGGCAGCGCTTCGAAGCTCAGGTTCCTCCCTCCCCCCAGCCAACTGCAGGGTCTCTTGGGTACCAGGCACGCAGGGAGCCAGAACACTGCGATCATCTTTCCCATCTTCGCCGGGGCTTGCAGTCCTTCCCCTGTGAGGTGGAGCGTGAAGCCAGCACGCTGGGATCAGAGGCGCCGTTTGCCTCGGGGACCTTCCCCATAGGGCCGCGTGGGTTCTGGGCTCAGGGAACATGCTGTCTGGATCAGCAACCACATTCCCCCTTGTTGCGGGAGACGCTCCACCCTGCGCCCAGCCAGGTTAGGAGCCAGCCTCGTCTCCAACTTAAGGCTTTCAGGTCCCGCATCCCCTGGGAGCGCAGGCTGACTGGGGAGCCAAATAAGACCGAGGAGAAAGTCTCAATGGCACCCAAGGGATCCTGGCCCTGCCGTGGTTCACCCACTGATTCCCACCACCCTCCCACGGCTGCGGGGGCGTCCCGCACCTGCCACGGCTGCCAGACCCAGGGCCGCCGGCCTCAGCCCTGGGGCTACGGTGACATCTACTGGCCACCTCCTGCCTTGCACGCCTAGCAGGCCAGCCGCAGGCAGTGGACTCCGCTTACCTCCTCCGCCCTACAGGCAGGGGCAGTCCCTGCTTCCAGCTCGCCGTTCCCGGAGGAGACGAAACGTATAGAAACTGGAAGGGTGTAATCCCAGCTGTGGCGGGAGCCCGACTCCTCGTTCAGGGGAGCGCACACAGAGGGCGGGAAGCGCTCGCTAAAGAAGGGCGCTTCGAGGGCGCCCACCGGATTCGTGGCGCCCCCAGTGCTGTCCGGCTGTTCCTCGGGGACACGGGATGTGCGAAAGCTGCGGCTAGTGCTGCGGGAGAGTCCCGGGCCAGGCTGCGCCTTCTCCGGCCTCCTCTGCCCCGTCCTGTTCTAACCCGGCGCTCTTCCTGCCGCAGCGCTGCAAGGACCGTCTGAACTCTCTGGCCATCTCCGTGATGAACCAGTGGCCGGGCGTGAAGCTGCGGGTGACGGAGGGCTGGGACGAGGACGGTCACCACTCGGAGGAGTCGCTGCACTACGAGGGCCGCGCGGTGGACATCACCACGTCGGACCGCGACCGCAATAAGTATGGACTTCTGGCGCGCCTCGCGGTAGAGGCCGGCTTCGACTGGGTGTATTACGAGTCCAAAGCCCACGTCCATTGCTCCGTCAAGTCCGGTGAGCCACTGCCCGGGGGCTGGGCCCGGGGCCGGGGCCGCAGGGCGTGGGCAAGCACCGCAGGGACCGTGGGGACAAAAAAGGAGAAGAGGCCGGCCAGGGGATGGAGGCGGGGACCCTGGGCCCGAGGACGTCGGCGGCCGCGCTCCCAGCTGCTGCTTGTCGCAGCCTGCTCTTCCCATGCCGGGTAGTGGCCCCCCGCGGGAACCTAGGGAGACAAGGCCGTGTCCCCATGTGCGCACGCCGCTGGGTGCTGTCCTGGCCGTTCCAGTCCAGAGCCTGCGGCAGGACACACAAGACAGAACGAGCTGGACAGAATGGAGGCAGCGGGGGGGCTGTCAGACGGTTACCCTGGCCAGCAGCGTCCAGAACAGAAGGAGCTGGGGTGGAGCCAGCACGTGAAACCCCTAGTCAGGGCGCAGAGGGTCAGATGCCCCCACACACCTGCAGGTCAGGCTCTCCAACGCAGGATGTACCCACTCTTCCCAGGGGGTGCTCGCTCTCCCCCAGGGGCCTGATGCAGGACATTTTCGGGGACCAAGTCAGTCGTGGGGGCCAGAATAAACCAAATGGACTCAATAAAGTGGATTTTCCCAGAATGACCGCCTTGTTGATCAGAATTGGCAGGTACCGGGTTCACCCCTTCCTCACATCTTAGCATTGCCCCTCCCCCACCACCCACACTGAACCCCATCACTGATGCAGCAGCTGTTTCTAGTGTGACAAACTGTCCAGCCCCATGGGCAGCGGGCTCAGCCCTCCATGCTGGCACCCTCCAAGCAGTGGCACTCATTGACCTGGTACACACAGACCGCACCCACCTCTCCTTCTCCTGACCCACCCACCCCCACTCCACCCAGCATCCAGGAGGGACCCCACGGCCACCCTGTCCCTCCACATTTCCCTGCCAACTGTCTACTTCCGCCACACACACTGACCTTCCCCTTCAGGCTCTGACCCAAAGGCGTGCTGTCGATGACTCTTTCCCCCAACAAAGCTCACCACCCCACTCTGGGTCCACCCCACATGGAACCAGCACATCAACAACCCCTGACCTAAGAGCCCCACTTACCCCAGGAGTTGACTCTCGGCTTCCATATATAGACCCCGTGGTAGCTGGGACGCAGGCCTGGAGATGTCTCTCTGAGAGGCAGTGGTAGTGCTGTGGGAGCCTCTGAACGTGTGTTGTTTTATTTGGGGGGGGGCAATAATGTCGAGTCCTGGACCTCAGAAGAGCCAAACAGTTTGCTTTTCCCGTGAGGCCACAGCGTTGGGGCTGCTGGGTCCTGGCTGACCACCGACGCCCTCTTCTCTGAGCCCTTCTCAGGAAAGTCAGGATGAGAGCGAATGGGGTCTCTTTGCTCCCTCTCTGGGAGCCCCTTTCCCTCCCATTTGGGGATGTGGAAGCCTCACTATGTTCTCCGTGGTGAAGGGCTGGACTGGGGAAGATGGGAACCGATAGGGGGTGGGCTGGGCCGGGCTCACTGGAAGCAAGGTGGCCAGTAGCAGGAAGGAACAGGGGGAGAGAGGGAAACTCCAGGGGCAGGAGCAGTGAGAGCCGTGGACCACAGCAGTAACACTGTCTTGTCCCCTCTTCCCACAGAGCATTCCGCAGCGGCCAAGACCGGGGCTGCTTCCCTGCGGGGCGCAGGTGCGCCTGGAGAGCGGAGCCCGCGTGGCCTTGTCGGCGGTGAGGCCAGGAGACCGCGTGCTGGCCATGGGGGAGGATGGGAACCCCACCTTCAGTGACGTGCTCATTTTCCTGGACCGGGAGCCAGCCCGGCCCAGGGCCTTCCAGGTCATTGAGACCCAGGACCCCCGCGTCGCCTGGCGCTCACGCCTGCCCACCTGCTCTTCACTGCCAACAATCACACGGAGCCCGCAGCTCACTTCCGGGCCACCTTCGCCAGCCAGGTACAGCCGGGCCAGTACGCTCGTGGCCGGGGTGCCGGGCCTGCAGCCAGCCCGGTGGCCGCTGTCTCCACCCACGTCGCCCTGGGAGCCTACGCTCCACTCACCAGACACGGCACGCTGGTGGTGGAGGACGTGGTGGCCTCCTGCTTTGCGGCAGTGGCCGACCACCGCCTGGCCCAGCTGGCCTTCTGGCCTCTGCGACTGTTTCCCAGTTTGGTGTGGGGCAGCTGGACCCCGGGGAAGGTGTCCACTGGTACCCCCACCTGCTCTACCGCCTGGGACGGCTGTTGTTAGAAGATAGCAGCTTCCATGCCCTAGGCATGGCCGGGCCAGGAAGCTGAAGGGATCCCTTCACTGCACTCCTGGAACCGACCCAACGCTCTGAGCTCAGCCTCCCCGCCAGAGGGCGCTGACCCTGGAAGGGACCTGAGCCGACTCACTGGAGATCGCCACCTCCACCACAGAGCTCCACCACTGAACTTGACCAGGCCGATGCCAGTGTCTCTCACCCTCCTCCTGGTGTGGCGAAGGACTCAGGAGGTGCCCTGCGGTGGAGTATGGGAGAACTCACTCCTAGCCCAGACATATGGAGGCTGGCACTGCTTGGCCCAAGCCAACACACTAAGACTAAGACTCTTCACCCCTGCCATGCTCTGCAGGGAGGACCCAGCCCATGTCTTGGCGGCCCCCACACCGCCCCTGTAGGTGGGCTTGCACCTCGGTTGATGCTGCTAGATTCCCTGGTAGCCAGCAGGGAGCTGGAGAGACACTTTGTCCTGGACTGGGAAGGCCACACAGCGGGCGTTGTCCTGCCAGCTAAGATGTCTCCCCGCCGCCTGTCCTCGGGATACTTCCAGGCACCGCTGTGGCTTCCACGGCCAGAGGCCTGTGTTCCAGCCAATGTGATGTTGTGGCCAGGCTCGGGCAGACTGGACGGCCTTCCCAGCCTTGCCCAGGGTCAGCTTCCCTTTCTGCTGAACCATGACCCCACCCCTCCTGTCAGTGTCCCCCACCTTATTTATTGACTCAGAGGGGTAAACCCATGAGAGAATTTGGGGGCGTTTTGGTCTTTTCTTCCTTTTGTAATAAAAGTTATTTAAGTTGTTAGAGCGGGAGTCTTGGATCAATACATTGCCAGAGGGTTGTGTGTGTGTGTGTGTCTTTTATAAGAATTTTGCATGGGGCCCCCCAACATTTGCCTAAACCAGTGAATCTAAGAAATGCTGGAAAAGAGCTCTCACTTTCTTTCTTTTTTTTTTTTTTTTTTGCATTTTGGGTCACACTCGGTGATGCTCAAGGGTTACTCCTGGCTCTGCATTCAGGAATTACTCCTGGAATTACTACTGGCAGTGCTCAGAGTAAGGGTGCTTAGAATTGACCCAGGTCGGCTGCCTGCAGGCAAATGCCCTACCCACTGTGCTATTGCTCTGGTCCCAGCCCTCACTTCCTTCAGCCAGAACCACCAGCCTGTGCAGGAGGTGGGGTGCTTTCCCCAGTGGTCCCTGCCTCTCTCGGAGTCTCTGATTCCTGCCTCTGGAAACTGGGAGTTGATAAGCAAAGATGCCCATTTGGACTTCCTGGAAAAGTTAAAGGTTGCTAATCCAGGTCTCTAATATCAGGATTGCCTAGACAGCTAGCTTTGCTCCTTTGCTTTTTTTTCTTTTTTGAGGGGCGGAGGAGTGCGGAGTGGGGTCAGGGGAGAGTCATACCCCCATGTTGCTCAGAGCTTCACTGTATCACTGTCTTCCCATTCATCATCGATTTGCTCGAGCGGGCACCAGTAACATCTCCATATGTCCTGTCTCATGCTAGTAGAGCCCAAGGGCACCTGCTTGCTCCAGGAACATAAAGAGCCTCAAACCATTCCATCAGGTCATGGGAATGAGGTCTATAATTGTTACTGGTATCTGGCATATCAAATACGACACGGGTAGCTTGCTAGGCTCTGCCGTGCCGGTAGCATACTCTTGTAGTCATCTCAAAATCCAGCATTTATTGATGAATTGCGCGGCCACTTGTGGCTGCGTGAGCCAGGCTGTGATAGGCTGGTCTGCTGGGTGGAGTTCTGATGAGAGGGAAGTCCGGATGTGGAAAATGGAGGCCCTCATGGAGTGGGGGGTCTTCTGGCTCGTTGCGAAGCTCTGCTGGGGTGGCTGGCCAGGGCTAGAACCCGCCATCCCTCCCAGGCGCCTCATGAGCGGCTGGGCACAATGAGAGCCAGAAGCAGCTCTGCCCCATGTCTGTGAGTCTCTCAGACAGTGCTACTCTAAACTCTAATTTTAGGGGCCGGAGCGATAGTCCAGCAGGTAAGGCGTTTGCCTCACATGCGGCTGGAACCAGGTTTCTTTTTATTATTTTTCTTTCTTTATTTTCATGTTTTGCCTTTTTTTGGGTCATACCCAGCAATGCCCAGGGATTATTCTTACCTCTGTGCTCAAGAATTACTCTCCTGGTCCTCCTCATTCGGGAACCATGTGGGTACTGGGAATCAAACCCGGTTGGCCGCATGCAAGGCAAACGCCCTCCCCACTGTACTATCTCTCTGGCCATGCTCAGAGCTTACTTTGATTCTGTGCTCAGGGAACAGTCCTGGCAACACTCAAGGGAATATACACAGCGCCAGGGACTGAACCAGGGTTGACCTCATGCAAATCAAGCTCCTTACCCGCTGTTACTATCTCTCCAGTCCTGTTTTCATTAAAAAAAAACTCCCACAACCACTATCACATAAACTCAACCATCAGCCAGTTTTTTAGACTCAACAATTTAATCTTGGAAGAGATTAACTAGATGTAAAATTTCACAAACACACGGGTCCCTCCAGGCTAAAAACTCTGAGGCACCCTCAGGAGTGGAACAGGCCGAGCCCCTAGCCTTTGGGAGCTCAGAAACACCCCACACAGCAGGGCTGCCGCCAGCCAACAGCCCGACTCCACCGCCTCATGACCAAGTTCTGCAGAGATGCTGAACTGCCAAATATTCCAGGCGCATGGGTCTTTAGGCTGAGAGCTCTAGGGTCTTCTTGGAGTGAAGAAAGACCCTGAGCCCATGTTTCCAGAAGCCACACCCACATCTCACCCACTGCCACGTAAACTCATGGCACTCAGAGGCCACCCGGGATGAGGGGTCTGCTGGTGCCTTTCCCGTCCCTGCTTCTGCCCTGCAAATCTCCAGAAAAAGCTTGATTTCTTGGGGACTCTGGCATCTGGTGGCAAAGTAGCCCCACAGGTGGTCATGACCACTGAGTGAAGGCTCCCATGGCCTGGCCTGGCTCTGCATGCTTGACGTGTGACACCCATGAGTTCCCATAACAAGCCTGTGTGTACTCTCCTTGCCTTTTTTTTTTTTTTTTTTGGGTGGGGCCACACCCAGCAATGCTCAGGGGCTAGTCTTGGCTCTGCACTCAGGAATTACTCTTGGTGGTGCATGGAAGGGTGGTAGTGGGAAACATATGGGATGCCAGCGATTAAATCCAGGTTGGCCACATGTAAAGCAAATGCACTACCCACTGTACTATTGCCCTGGCCCTGTTTTGCTTTCTTTCTTTAACTGTTAATCACTGTAATTTACAAAATTGCTCATAATACAGTTATTTCAGGTATTTAAAGTCCCAACACCAATCCCAACACCAGTATGACCTTCCCTCCACCAAAGCTGTTTCCCACCTACCCCCCAGTCTTTCCCCCTTAGCAGGCACAAAATAATTTACTTTATGTTGCTTGTTGCAACATATATTCCACAATGGTGTTACTAAAGTTGTTGTCTGTTAGGGATCGTCGCTGGGGTCCCCGACAGTGCCGGGAAACGAGTTCCCTTCTACCTCCGAAGCCAGCGGGAATGGATGAAAACTCAGGAATCCGATGCAGTTTTAAAATGCTTTACTTATCACAGGTTCAGGCAAACAAATCAGCAATAGGAAAACCCTGTGCTTAGGATTGCCGGCTAGAACCCCAGCCACGTGTAGGCCAAGATGGCGGCTACCACGTGTAAAGGCCCTGTAGAGAGGAGACAAAGACAAGACTCCAAAGAAGAGTGCAAGCCCAAAAAGAGAGCCCCAACAGAGAAAGAGAGAGCAAGAGAGGAAGCAGCCTAGTTTTATACCCCTGCAACTCAGACCTCCCATTATTATGGGAAGCAGGGAGGGTTAAATGCCCTCAGGTAATTTCTCCCAGCACCTCGATAGGCCCTTTTATATGCTAATGTTTTGAGCCAAGATCTGCCTGGAAATGCCTTTATAGGGTAGAGAAGGGGGTTTCTGACATGGCAGGTCTCTGTACCAAAGACTATACTAATGCCAGTTAAATATTTCTCCAAGCCTTCACAAGAGTCTCGTCTACTTATGGTAGTTTTGTATTTTAGTTGCCTTTGAGTTATCAGGGGGCCATACTTGCTTGCTTGGAGGCAAACAGCATTTCTCTCTGGTTTAATTACTTAAGAGATGCAACGTGGCCAGGCAAATATGCTGGTAAGATCTAGCTAGTCCCACGATGATTGTGGTAGCATGAGAGAATATTTATACCAGCCAGTACAGAATACATGGTCAGGTAAACTGCCACATTTAAACTACCCCCTATCTACGAAGTGACCTGCAGGAGGCAATCCAGGGCAGATGCAGAGGCTTTTAGGATTTTAGGTGTCCTGCAACAGTTGTCTGAGGATTTACTGAGCTGTTAGGTGCTAGTTGAATCTTCCGTGTTACTGTTTTTAGTTTATTGAGCTAAGTGGGCATCTACACAACTTTCTTATCTGATTTGCTCATACTCGTACTGGGCTGTCAGTATTGTGAAATTTGGAGGCGTTGGATGCAGCCATGTGCTCCAGAAGCAGTGGAACTGGGATAATTCAGGATGTTGGCGTTTCTCTGAGATTAGTGGTGGAGCTGTGAAACTGGACGTTTAAATGCCAAAGGAAGTTGGGTGTGACTAGGGCTCTGGGCCTCTTGGTAAGGCAGGACCCAGCCCACCCCAGCCCCATTCTGAGGTCCCAGAGATCTCAGAGATCCCAGTCTTACCTGCTTTACATTTTCCATTCTTGTCATAAATTTTACTTTTTTTCTGAGCTTTTTTCATGTTCCCCCAAAAACTTTAATTTCTTCTGTTTCTGAAATTTAAAAAAATGTGTTCACAAATTAGCTGGGTGGTTTGATCACCCTTTTGAATTCACATTTTTATTTTTCATTTTCTTTTTTGCAGTTGTAGCATTTAATATTCTTCTTTTAGACAGATTCAAGCTACCAGGACACAGCCCCCTCCCACCCCCTTAATCTTCTCCTCAGCTCTTCTGCTGGAGAATTTCGCTTTCACCATGACAGGCTGCTTCAGGAGCTTTCCCTTTCCCAGAACTTTGTAGTAGCCCGATCGCACCACATCAATGATCGTCGCTGCTCCAGTCTTGTTTTTGGCAGCATTAACCCGTGTCTGCTCACTGACCAAGGTCCACAGTTTGTCAAGATTAACAGTTGGGCAGAAGCTTTGGTTTCTCTTTAAGTGATAATGCCTCATATCCACTTTCCCAAAGTAACCTGGATGGTATTTGTCAAAGTTGACCCTGTGATGATGCCACCAGCACTCCCCGGTCTCCTGGGTGCTTCCAATGCGGCCGTGGCTCGCTTGGCCCTTAAGTTTCTGGGTCTTCCTTAGTCTAGAAGGCATGTCGGCTGGCGAGATGATCGAGAACTTCACACTTTTCTTTTTTTGGGGGTCACACCTGGCAATGCTCAGGGGTTTCTCCTGGCTCTGCACTCAGGAATCACTCCTGGCGTTGCTCAGGGGACCATATGGGATGCCGGGGATCGAACCCGGGCGGCATAAGCCGGTCGCATGCAAGGCAAACGCCCTACCCGCTGGGCTATCGCTCCAGCCCCCAACTTCACACTTTTCTTTGCCAAAATTATAAAGTGTAATACCAGAGGCTGAAGCAATATATCACAGAGTGGGTAGGGCACTGCCTTGGAGCAGCCAAGCTGGGTTCAATCCCTGACACCCCATATGTTCCGATGAACACGGCCAGGAGTGATCCCCGAGCACAGAACCAGAAGAAAGCCCTGAATATCACATGGTGTGGCCCCCAAACCAAATGTAATAGCACAACACCAACATTTCCTCTATAACCTTCACCTGTGACACTAGCTCTGGCCTCTATGAAGTGTTTTGCAGTCAGATGAGAGCACGGAGTTACTCTTCCCTAGGATGGGAGGAGGAGCTCGCTGAATGTCAGTTTCCACCAGGGCTCTCTCCATTGGTGGCACCTATAATCCCAGGCCCTGCACAAGCCATGCCCTGCGGCTCACTCAGACCCCTTGATCAGGCTGTGGCCTGCTCCGTGTTCCAAGACCCTAAACAGTCCTCCACTACTTCCAGAACCATTTGCTGAGAGAGATGGCAAGTTTCTCTCCAGAGTATAGAAGGCACAGCAGAGGTAGGAGCAGGGAAGAAAGCAGAGTGAATGGGGGAGAACTGGGAACGCCCCAATCTCCCATTCATGTTTATCAAGAAAAGGTTGCAAAGATCCAGAAAGACACTTTCAATACAGACCCTCCAAGTACAACTTTGGGGATTAGATACGGGAGGGATCTTCATCTTTTCCAGGGATCCTGGGTCCAAATTTGAGGAAATGATGTAAACAGGAGGTGTAGAAAGACAGTGTGTGAGGCTGTATGGTCCGATCCTGCCCCCCACCCCCCCAGGCCCTCCCTACCCAGGGCACATGAGTAGTGGCGTCACCTGGTCCATGCCCAGGGGACTCTCGTCCTCTCCTCCTCACCTCCTGGGTCCAAGCTCAGCTTCTGAAGCAGAGGGCGGTTACGTCCTAGTTAATCCTCCCTGGTGAGTCTGTCAGGCACGGTGCCAGGGTGGGGAGAGAGGCAGTGCCTGGCCCTGTGAGCTCCAGGTAGACACGGGTGCCCATGAGTCTTGTAGGCTCAGGAGAGGCGGGAGCAGAGGCGTCCTGCCAGCAGGCAAGGAGGTGTTTACACGCAGGGCCAGAGGAGGGACCCAGGTCAGGACACAGGCCCAAGAAGGCTTGGAGGCGTGAGTGATCCTGGGAAGCTGGGCAGGATCACCCATGGGTCCCTGTATCCTGTGGCCTGGGCAAAGCTCCGGTTGACAGTGGGTGGAGTCAAGTGACAGTTGACCTGTGGGCGGAGTCTTTTGTCCCATGAATTTGATTTTGGGTTTGGTTTCAATTTCAGGGCCACACCCAGCAGTGCTTTGGGGCTACTCACGGATCACTTCCGGCAGTGCTCGAGGTGCTGGTGACAGAACCCAGACCTCCTGCAGGCTACGTGCCTCAGACCTCGGTAAGTTTATATTTGTTAAACATTTTATATCCCATGATTTACAATCCTGTTAATGGCAGTATTTCATGCGTACAGTGTTTCAACACCAAACCACCAGAGCGTCCACATCCATCAACCCATCCCATCCTAAGATTTGTTGGGGGTATAGGGGATGAGGGGGTATTGGGGTCACACCAGTGCTTAGCCCTGGCTCTGTGCTCAGGGGTCACTCGCAGGGAGTGCTTGGGGATCCAGGCAAGGAAGCGTCTTACCCTCTGTACTATCTCTCCGCTGTTCCCCCAACTGGTGAGGCCTTTCCTTCCCCAGCCCCAAAGGCGTCCCTTCACTGTCCTTTGGGATGACCCAATCGCAGCTCTCTTGGGCAACATAGGGCTGCTTGTACTCACCACCAAGGTATTGACCCCAATGTAGCCATGCTGCGTGCTGCCAGGCCTCTGTCAGCACCTAAAGTCTCAGAGCAGGGACAGGAAGCTGGTTCCCCAGCCTTTGGAAGAGGAGCAAACAGCCTGGGAAAGCCAGCTGGAAAAGAACCAGCTTCCAGCCTGGCCCAGAAGATGAAGTCCCTTAACAGAGTCCCGCAGGCGGAGTGCGCCATGGGGCAGCCCCTGTGCTCAGCCCCATGCTTTGGCACAAGGTACAGCCTGTCCAACCTAAGGACCTTTAGCAGTAACCCCACTGTGGTGTTGGATGCTGGTTTAGAGAGGAGTTCTTGATAGGGTTCCCCCAGAGGAAGCCAGAGAGATTCAAAACAGGTTGAGGGAATATATCATAAAATAGGCAATGGCTTGGAAGTTCTAGAAAGTGCCTTTGATGGGGGTGGGGAAGTGCACGTGGGCTACACGGGTTTGATTCTCAGCATCCCATGTGGTTTCCCAAGCCCACCAGGAGTGATCCCTGAGTCTGATCTTGAAAGCTACGCAGGGTTGGGCCTGGTTAGTACTTGGATGGGAGACCTCCAGGAAATACTGGGTGCTGTAGGCTTTTTGAGGTTTTTTTTTTTAATCTACAAATGCTGGATTTATTTATTTATTTATTTTTCCCCCAAATTTTATTACACCATTTTAGACATACAATTGCAAGATGCTCATGTAGAGTTTTGGTTCCACAGAGTTCCAACACCCATCCCTCCACCCAAACCCATCTCCCATCACCAATGTCCCCACCTCCCTCCCCCTCCCACACCTCAACTACTTGGCGGGTTCTGTATGTCTTTTCTCTCCTCTCTATCTCTCCTTCCCTCCAAACTTTCCTGCACATCGTGGAATGCAGTGCATTAAAGGACATTACTGTTTCCACTATTTTGATGGACCTGGGCTTGAACTGGTTTTGCTCTGTTAATCTGGTCGTGAGGTAGTATCCCAGCATCCGGACAGCGAAGGTGGTGGCTAGTGTGGTGGGCAAGTCTCATCCGGCTGCTTCCGGGACCCCCCGGAGGTGATGGGCCCACTCCCAAAACCCATCTGTCCTCCCGGGAGCCCCATGGTCAGCTTAGCCGGGGAAGCGGAGTTCCAGCTTCCCCAGGCGCGTCTGAGGCCCGCATGCTCGGCTTTTTGAGTTTTAATAAACTTTGGAAGCCAGAAATATATAAAAAAGAAGTGATCCCTGTATGCAGAGCCAGGAATAAACCCTGAGTCCCTCTGGGAGTGACACCCCCCCCCCACACACACACACAACTAAAAATAAATAAATAGCCTTTGGGTCCCTTCAGCGCTCCAATGGCAGCAGATGGTGAAGAGGGGAGTCAAGAACTAGACACCTGGGTGGTTGGGATTATAGGTACCTGGAGAGGCTGAAAATGGGGAGTGGGGAGGGGAACCCCTATCTCACAGCAGGTTGCAGAACTGAGAGCCTGTGGGCGATGCTGGGGTAAGAAACCTCAAAGCAGTCCCAGTGGGGAGACAGACCAAAGCACAGAGGCGCGTGCTCGTGGGTCCAACGCCTGATGTTGGCCTCTAGTTCCGCAAGGCCTTTGAGCACCACCCCGGCGAGGGGGCCGGCATGCATTGTGGGCTGAGCAAAATCCTCTGTCTTGCACCCTTGGGTGAGAAGCAGCACTGTTGGCAGAAACCCCCACCAATACACACACACACACACAGACACACACACAGACACACACACACACACCAAAGACGCCCCAAGAGAAAGGTGGTACAGGGGTGGGGGCCACAGGTCCATCCCACATGTGGATGGGAGCCCCCACCATGGAAAAACCATTCTCAGTGGGGCCTGGCAGCAACAGCATCCCCACCCTGTGCCCTCTGCCCACCCTGTGCCCTCTGCCCACCCTGTGCCCTCTGCCCACCCTGTGCCCTCTGCCCACCCTGTGCCCTCTGCCCCTGGGTGGAATGCACCTCCCAGCTGGGCCCCACATCCACACCCTGACCCGGTTCTCAAAGCTTCTTTGTTCCACAGGGCCGAGCCGTGGCCAGCCAGGATCTGATAAGGCCCGTCCGGGAGATAGTGGCCCTGCCCTGCACACTGCAGGGCCCCAAGCCACACCTGGCTGCCTCGCACGCATGGCACGCACGCATGGCGCATAACACACAGGGGCAACAAGACCACGTATCTTCCCGTCCTCTCTGCAGTCCTGCTTAACCCCCTCTCCCAGCCACACGGGGGTGGGGGAGATGAGATGGGTCATCCCAGAAAAAATTGAATCTGCGGCTCCCAGAATAAAAATGACTCGCCCGGTGGGTTTGTCCACAATCAGAAGCAGTGTGTGCCACTCACACTGTCTATTCACATTGTCCGTTCACACTGTCTTTCCACTCACACTGTCTATTCACATTGTCCGTTCACACTGTCTTTCCACTCACACTGTCTATTCACATTGTCCGTTCACACTGTCTTTCCACTCACACTGTCTATTCACATTGTCCGTTCACACTGTCTTTCCACTCACACTGTCTATTCACATTGTCCGTTCACACTGTCTTTCCACTCACACTGTCTATTCACATTGTCCGTTCACACTGTCTTTCCACTCACACTGTCTATTCACATTGTCCGTTCACACTGTCTTTCCACTCACACTGTCTATTCACATTGTCCGTTCACACTGTCTTTCCACTCACACTGTCTATTCACATTGTCCGTTCACACTGTCTTTCCACTCACACTGTCTATTCACATTGTCCGTTCACACTGTCTTTCCACTCACACTGTCTATTCACATTGTCCGTTCACACTGTCTTTCCACTCACACTGTCTATTCACATTGTCCGTTCACACTGTCTTTCTATTCACACTGTCTATTCACATTGTCCGTTCACACTGTCTTTCCACTCACACTGTCTATTCACATTGTCCGTTCACACTGTCTTTCCACTCACACTGTCTATTCACATTGTCCGTTCACACTGTCTTTCCACTCACACTGTCTATTCACATTGTCCGTTCACACTGTCTTTCCACTCACACTGTCTATTCACATTGTCCGTTCACACTGTCTTTCCACTCACACTGTCTATTCACATTGTCCGTTCACACTGTCTTTCCACTCACACTGTCTATTCACATTGTCCGTTCACACTGTCTTTCCATTCACACTGTCTATTCACATTGTCCGTTCACACTGTCTTTCCACTCACACTGTCTATTCACATTGTCCGTTCACACTGTCTTTCCAACGCCAAGTAGCCTGAAGGGGCTCCTCATGTGTGCTCTGCAGAGAAGAAACAGAGACATGTATCGTCTTCGTCGAGATCACACAGGAGCAGAGGCCAGGCCAGAACCCAGGTTCCCTCATCAGAGCAGTGAATTGAGAGAGGTGGGAATAGATGAGTTGACGACCAGGAGGAATGGAAGGACGATACATGGAGCTCCAGCACAAAACCAATGGGGATGAGGTAGCCCACCCTTGGGAAGGTGGGGGGGTCCTGGAATAATCCTCTTCCTGATGTGGTTAGAGACCCTAAGTGTTGGTGGGGTTCCCACAAGTTGTAGGATGCTCCTACAAAAGGGGGGAAAGGAACCAGACTCCTCCCCCGTTGAATCTGAGGTGCTATCAGTCTGTCTGAATCTGCCCTGTGACTTTCCAAGCTGCAGAGGCTGTGAGTGGGTTCGGGTGTCAGCTGAGTAGAACCCCCAGCCCTAAGACAGAAGCCTTTATCAGTCCAAGAGCGGGCCAGGGAGGATGGATGGACATCCAGCTGGGGACCTTCAGATGACTGTAGCCCTTGGCTACTAGCCAAATGCAGGTACGTGAGGGCCATGATCAAACCTGACTGCCTGCGTATTTCTGAAGGCCTGGCCCACGGATAGCAAAATTCAGTGGTTACTGGTAATATGACATTTTAGAGTAATTTTTTGCTCAAACCATGGCTTCTCTACAGACTCTCTGGAGGATGCTATTCCCACAAAAGCTTTTAAAAATGGCACTTTCATGAGGCTGAAAGAGGGATATTGGTTCCTTGTTTCCTGCAGGGGATAAACTTGGAGCAGATGGGGAAGGTGGAAAGTGAGGGGTGTCCTAAAGGCTGGGCTAAGCTCATCTGTCCAAGGGCATTGGTTGGGAAAATGTTCCAGCTCTGGTGGCAGGATCTCCTAAAACAGCAACTCTCAGGGAATGAAGGACCTCGGAAACGAAGGGGCCAAAGAGATAGTTGAGTGGGTAGGTCATTTGCCTTCCATGCCACAGACCCAGGTTCAATCCCCGACATCCCATATGTCCTCCTGAGTTCTGCCCGGAGTGATTTCTGAGTGCAGAGCCATTCAAGTATGAAAACAGTCAAGTATGGCCCAACCCTTCAACCCCAGTAAAATAAAATAACCTCTGAAAGGAAGAATGTTTAAGGATCAGGGTTAATGGAGAGCAAGAAGGTAAATTTGGGTAAGTAGAAGGTAATGCCAGAACAGTTCAAAGAAACAAATATTAATGGGGAAAGAAAGTGCTTTAAGTTTGGGGTCTGGACAGGCCTGTAAACAGTTCCTGACTGGGGAACAGAGCAATACAATCATTCAGCTGGCAGGACGTTTGCCTTGCATATGGCTGACCCAGGTTTGATCCCCGGCATCCCATATGGTCCCCGTGAGCACAGCCAGAAGTAATTCCTGAGTGCAAATCCAGGAGTAACCCCTAAGCATTGCTGGGTGTGACCCAAAAAGCAATTAACTGACTGACTGACTGACTGACTGACTAACTAACTAACTGACTAACCAACAACCAGTCAACTAATTAACCAACTAACCAACTAACTAACCAACCAACCAACGAACTGACTAACTAACAGTTCCTGACCATTGTTTCATAGAGTCATTCAGCAAGAAAGTGATAAAAACGAAGCAGAAGTACTCCGCTGCTTATGAAAGGCCTGGCTTGCCTGGCTTTGGTTTCTGCACACACCTCCCAGTGCCTGACTTCAGATTCACAGGAAAGTAAGCAGATAAACAATAGGGAGAGGGTGTGACTGGGGAGTGGCGGAGAGGGTAAGGGTAGAAAGGTTAATCCTAGAGAAGCAAGTTCTGGCTCATTGTAGAACATTTGCCCTGCACGTGTTAAGCTCTGGGTTCAATCCCTGGCACCACATACATGCAGAAATAACTTAGAGAAGCAGAAGAGAAATATGGTTAAAATGTAATTGAGGAAGGAGGGGAGGTTAAGGGGTTGAAGCACTTGCAGTTATTGACTTTTAGGAAGGAATTACTGGGACATGTCGGCTACTTCATTGGGAACCATCAACAGGAATGTAGGGGTCCTAAAGTCCGACTGCCTGGATCTCTGTCTCGCCATGTGAGAAGCCCCACAGCCCCTAAGCTTGAAGACCAAGTGGGAGAAGAAAAAGTCTGGAGCCAGAGATAGTACATCAGGCAGGGCACGTGCATTGCATGAGACTGACCTGGGTTTGATCCCGGAACCCCGTATGGTTCCCTAGGCACCCCATATGGATTCCTGAGTGCAGAGCCAAGAGAAGTCCCTACATATCATGGAGTATGCCCTCCCAAACGTCTATACCAGAGAGGGGGAAATAACAAGATTACAGATCAGAATTCTGGCAGACACCGAGTTTGCCAAATAATCACGAATAACATAGATAAACACATTTGATGACCTACCCAGGGAAGGGTGTATCGATACTGTGTTCTCCCCAGTATGTACCACTGGTTGTAATCACAAGAAACAGGCTGAGACTGGAGAGATAGAACTGTGGGTAGGGTGCTTGCCTTGCATGTGCCTGACTGTGGTCGAAACCCAGCATCCCCCATTGTCCCCTAAGCCCCTATTATCCCCCTATAATCCCTGAGTGTAGAGCCAGGAATAAGCCCTGAGCACCAATGGGCTTGAGGACTCCCCCAATCCTGCCAAAAATAAAAGAAAGAAAAAAAAGCAGACTTAAGTTGGGGAATATTCTATCAAGTAATTAAGGGTGCTTTTCAGGGTGGGAGGGAAGTTGGGGACATTAGTAGAGGGAAGTTCACATTGGTGATGGAATTAGTCTTGGGACACTGTATGCCTGAAACTCTACTATGAATAACTTTGGAGTTTTTGTTTTGTTTTTTTGGATCATACCCAGCAATGCTCAGGGGCTATGCCTGGCTTTGCACTCAGGAATTACTCCTGGCGTGCTCAGGGGACTATATGGGATGCCAGGGATTGAACCTGGGTCAGGCCGCATGCAAGGCAAATGCCTTAACAGCTGGACTATCGCTCCGGCCCCCAAATTATTATTTTTTTAAGAATAACTCAGTAAAATCACAGTGCCTTAATAAATGTCTATTCACCTGAGAATTTAATGGTATGTTAAATTCTTTAAAGAGGTGGGAAGGAGTGGAGAGATACTTCAGTGGGTAGGGTGCTTGCCTTGCATGTGGTCAGTTCAGGCAGCTCAGATAGTCTCCCATGTACCTAAAGGAGTAAATCCTAAGTTCAGAGCCAGGAGTAACCCCTGATCATTTGCCAGATGTGGCCCAAAAATCAAGAGAGGAAGAGATAACAGAGAGAAAGAGTGAGAGAGAAAAGGAGGGAGGA
The DNA here is from genome assembly GCA_021461705.1 of Cryptotis parvus. NCBI lineage: Eukaryota > Metazoa > Chordata > Mammalia > Eulipotyphla > Soricidae > Cryptotis > Cryptotis parvus. The sequence goes on along the minus strand of JAJIBD010003802.1, from coordinate 121,300 downwards.
AGAGAGAGAGGAGAGAGAGAGTTCAAATACCCAAGGTCTGGCAAACAAGAAAAGACATAGTAGGAGGTTAATTCCTAAATTGGAAAAATTGTGTATTAGCCTAAGGGAAGCTGGGCAAGGTTGTTCCTGGGAACTTTCTATATTTGGGGAGATGGTAACAGGATTGTTGGAGTCACACCTGGCTCAGGGCTCACTCCTGGCTTTATGCTTAGGGACCACTCCTAGTGGTGCCCAGGCGACCACACGCAGTGCTTGGGATGAACCTAGGTTAGTAGCATGCAAGGTAAGTGTCTTTATCCTGTATAGTTTTTTTTTATCACTGTCACTGTCTTTCCATTGTTCATCGATTTGCTTGAGCGGGCACCAATAACATCTCCATACGTCCTCTCACAAGCAAGTGTAGCCCAAGGGCATCCGCTTGCTCCAGGGACAAGAACCGCCTCAAACCATCTTCAGGTCATGGAATTGAGGTCCGTATTGTTATTAGTTTTTGGCACACCAATAAAACACGGGTAGCTTTCCTTGCTCTGCCATGTAGGTGGTATTCTCTCAGTAGAAAGCTCTCATCTCGAGCATTTTCTCAGTATAGTTTTTATGACCCCAAAAAACTTGTTTGACATGTGTGACGCAAAAAGCAAAAAAAAAAAAAAAAAAGCAAAAAAACTTGTTTGTTTGTGGGGCGGGCAGGCCTGAGTCACATTCAATCATGCTCAGGAGCAACTCCTGGTTCTGTGCTCAGGGAGCACTGGGTACTTAGGATGGAACTTGTGGTGCCTAGGATCTAACTTGGGTCAGTCACGTGCAAGGCAGGCCCTTAATCCCTGTGTTATCTTTCCAGACCCTTTGTGCACTGTTTTTTTTTCTTTTTTGGGTCACGCCCGGCAATACTCAGGGGTTTCTCCTGGCTCTGCACTCAGGAATTACTCCTGGCGGTGCTAGGGGGACCATATGGGATGCCGGGGATCGAACCTGGGCTGGCGCAGGCCAGCCGCGCAAGGCAAACACCCTACCCGCTGGGCTATCGCTCTGGCCCCTGTGCACTGCTTTTAAGACTCTTCCTTGTATGAATTCAAACACACACACACACACACACACATATTTTGAGGCCTGGCAAGAGTGCTCATTGAGTCCAGGGGCCACTCCTGGAAATGCTCAAACAGCTGAGGCTAATGCTTCCATGCTAAGGCCTCGTGATGCAGCCCTCTCAGTTTCAGCAGAGCTGGGGCCCCCAGGGTCACATCTAGGGGTTCGAAGGTGGAGGCATGAAGTAGCAGGGATTAAACTTGTGGCCTGTACTTAGGGCCCTAACTTCTGAGTTATCTCCATTGCTCAACTCAAAAATATTTAATGCTGGAAAATATATCAAAGAAAGAATCTTAGGAATGAGATAAAGGTGCAACCCTCCCTACAGGAAAGCTTCTGTCTTACTGTCTTACTATATACTATATACTATATACTATATACTATATACTATATACTATATACTATATACTATATACTATATACTATATATATACACTATATTACTATATTATTTATGAGAAGTCTCTGAAATGGATGGGGGGTCTTGAGAAATACTACAGCGAGAAGGGCATTTGCTTTCCATGCAGCTGACTCAGGTTTGATCCCTGACACCTCATATATAAACCCTGAGCTCAGATAGTAACCCCTGAGCATGCCAGGAGTAAGCCCTGAGCACCCCCAGATGTGTCCCAAAGCCAAACAAAAACCAGAAGTGGATTGGGAAAGGGTTTAAAGAATCATGATAGAAACTCACCCAAGGGTGCTCCTCCTCTATCCAAAGGAGCCCTGCATTGTGTCAGGGTTTTTGTTTGTTTTCTTTTGAGGTCACACCTGGTGATGCTTAGGGGTTACTCCTGGATCTTCACTCAGGAATCACTCCTGATGGTATTTGGGGGACCATATGGGATGCCGGGGATCGAATCCAGGTTGGCTGCATGCAAGGCAAACACTTTCCCCCATTGTACTATCACTCAGCCCCTATGTCAGGTTCTTAAAATCTTTGCTCTGTTTGAAATGTCACAACCTTTGAGGTGCCATCCAAGTTTCCCTCTGACAACTGAGGAAGACGTTTCCTGCCCTGACAGGGCTGGTGGAACTAGGATCAAACCCCACCTGATTTACTCCAGAGCTCGTCCCTCGCCACTGCACCACACAGTCTATTCTGGGAAGTGCCTGGTTTAGAATCCTCCAGGTTTACACCTCAGTATGGGTTGGGGAAGAGGAGAGAAGGCAGGAGCCAGGATGACTTCCAAGGGGCTGGGGAGGTAGAGCTGTCCATGGTGCTGCCTTGAGGTGTGGAAGAAGAACTCATTCAGGCAGGGTACAAGGAGACAGCTGGGAGAGCTCTTGGGAGCAAGGGCGTGGCTCAGACTCGCAGGACGTGAGGGCAAACCTCCACCCACTAGGAGTTGTTGGAGTAGTTCCCGGATGAATTACTTGCAATTTTAATCCCTATTTGCTCCCATCTTGCAGCTGAAGAAAGTGAAAATCGGGAAGGTTTAACACTACCTGAAATCACTCAGATCTTCAGTGTGAAAACCAGTACTGGTCCTCGATGCTTTGGGGATCAAATCATAGGTAGGTCCTTTCCCCTCTATTTCACTACTGTTGGTGTGTGTACGATTGCGCCTTGGGGGGAAGGTGGCAATGAATGGAGGGAATAAGTAATCTGTGGGGGCTGATATGGGGGAGTTAGATAACCTATGATCATTCCATAATAGTTTATTAATGTTTTGTTAACTGCTACTAATAATTTTATTGAATTAATATTTTATTAAAATACTGATAAGGCTCTCAGCCATTATACAGAGACTCAGACTTGCCAGGGAGAGCTTCCATCTGGCTCTCCTCTAGCTCAGCTGACCATGAAGCTCCCAGGAGGCAAGATGGGTTTTGGGAGTGGACCCATCACCTCTGTAGGGCCTCGGAAGCAGCCGGGTGAGACTTACTCACCATAATAGCCCCTATTTTCATGGTCCAGACCCCACAGCTCATCAGAACCCACGCAAGAGAGACGCTGATCTCAAGACCAGCTCAGAGAAGCTAAGTTCAAGCCCAGGTAGGTAGCTCTCAGAGGCGGAAGTCACCTGGTATTCCTGGAGATGGAGCCGGGTCCCCAGTCCCCTCTCTGACCCATTCCAGAGGCCTGGTGGCCCCGCCCACGAACTGCCTCGGGGCTCTTGGCCATGATGCAGAGACTCAGACGCACCAGGGAGAGCTGACATTGTGGCCGCGTGGTACATCAAACTAGTGGAACCAATCATGTTCTGGAATATATTACAATCTACAATGTGTAAGAAAGGAAAATGAGAAGGAGAGAAAGGGAGAGGAGAGAGAGAGAGAAAGAGAGAAAGGAGATAAAGAGATAAACCTGTCATGGAGGCAGTCTGGGGGAAGGGGGAGGAAGGTGGGGACATTGGTGATGGGAAATGGGCACGGGTGGAGGGATGGGTGCTGGAATACGGTAGAACCAAAACTCAAACATGAACATCTTGTAATTGTATAGCTAATGGTGGTATAATAAAATATTGAAAAAATAAAAATAAAATACTGATAATATTTTATTAAAGAACAAAGCTCCCTTCTTTTGTTTTTCTTTTCTTTTTTGGGTCACACCAGGCAATGCTCAGGGGTTACTCCTGACTCTGCATTCAGGAATTACTCCTGGAGGTGCTTAGGGGACCCTATAGGATACCAGGGATTGAACCCAGATCGACTGCATGCAAGGCAAATGCCCTAACTGCTGGACTATTGCTCCAGGCCCAAAGCACCATGATTTATAAAGGTCTTCATGATTGAATCTAAGGTGCTAACACCAATCCAGCCACTAGAGACCACTTTCCTCCACCCACCCATGTCCCCAGCCCTCCCACCCCCAGTCTGCCTCTGTGACAAGCACATTAGACAAAGTAGGCACTGTGGTTTATAAGGCTGTTATTGAAAGGGTTTCATGCATAATAAATTCCAGCTCCACACCCTCCAGCAGATGTTCCCTCTCTTGTATTTCCCATGGCCCCTCCTGTCCTAGCCCCTCCCTACCCCCCTGTTTCCTATAGAGACCAGTTCTCAGTTCCTGTTACCTTTGAGCATAGATTACCCTCGGTTATAGTCTATTATATCCTGCCTATTTGTCTGTCTCTCTCCTAACGTCACTCAACATGACACTCTCCAGATCCTTCCATACAGCAGTAAACTGCATGGTTAGAGTGAAACTGTTTTCTTTGAATTCTCTTATCAGAAGGCAACCCAGCCCCATCCACTGTCACGAGGCACTCAGCCCCACCCCGCCAGCTTTATACCCTGGTCGCTCCCTGCAGTCTGCGGGACCAGTGGTCTCTTGATGCCCCCTTCCCCCTGCCCCAGCCACTGTAAGGGACCTCAGAGCCCTAATGCAGAGTGCCCCGCACTGGCCCTCCACCCTCCCCTGAACTCTCCTGAGGCTCTCTTGGCTTCAGCTCTCATTCTCCAGCCCTCAGCCCGGCCGCTCTGGGAGCTCCTTTGGTCATTCTCTACCCCCTAGCAATAAGGCTGGATCCTTCTTGGAGAAACAAAAGACGAAAAAGGAGGATTCCTGGCCTTGCCAGGGAGCAGCAATGAGGCTGGACAGTGGGGAAGAGGAAGATCCCCACAATGAGTGGGCCTACTCATTGTCCCGCCCACTCAGTAAGTGGACTTCCTGTGTGTGTGTGTGTGTGTGTGTGTGTAACCATGTTCCTATGCCACACTCTCACGTGACCAATGACTCAGTCCCCACACCAGTCTTTGGCTAATTAACCCCAAGTAGCAGATAAATAAGCCAAGTTCAGAGAGGCCCAAGGTCACACAGCCAGTGAGCAATAGGGGCAGGATTAAAGTCAGAGCTGTCCCTATTCAACAGAGGAGGAAAGTGGAAAGGAAAGCTTAAAAATAATACTTTGAGGGGCCGAGCGATAGCCCAGTGGGTAGGGCGTTTGCCTTGCATGCGGCTGGCCTGCACTGGCCCAGGTTCAATCCTCGGCATCCCATATGGTCCCCCCGAGCACCGCCAGGAGTAATTCCTGAGTGCAGAGCCAGGAGTAACCCCTGAGCGACGCCGGGTGTGACCCAAAAAGCAAAAAAAAAATACTTTGAGGGGGCCAGAGCAATAGCACAGCAGGAGGGCGTTTGCCTTGCACGTAGGCCACCCGGATTTGATCCCCGGCATCCCTTATGGTCCCCTAAGCACAGCAAGGAGTAATTTCTGAGTGCAGAGCCAGGAGCAGCCCCTGAGAATTGCTGGGTGTGACACAAAAAGAAAAAAAGATATTTTGAGATTTGGGGGCCAGAGAGAGAGAGAGAGAGAGAGAGAGAGAGAGAGAGAGAGAGAGAGAGAGAGAGAGAGAGAGAGACAGGTAGGATATTTGCTCTTCACGTGGCCGACCTGAGTTCGATCCCCAGCATCCCATATGGTCCCCAGAACACTCACTGCCAGAAGTGATTCATGAATGCAGAACCTGGAGTAACCCCTGAGCACCAAAGATTGTAACTCAAAAACGAAACAAAGACACTTGTTGTTTTGTTTGAAGCATCAATCACTGAGTGTGTTTTATCTTTTTTTAACTGACCCACAGTGTGCATACAGCGAGGAACCTTGGAAACTGTTTCCTCTCTTCTCCTTCTCTTTCTCTTATATCCTCATCAAATTCTTCCTTCCTCCAGTTTAGGTCACACTTGGTGCTCTTCAGGGTTCATTCTTGGCTCTGCACTCAAGAGTGACCCCTGGTGGTGCTCAGGAGTACATCTGCACCTTAGCGGATGGAAACCCGCCTAACTGCACCAGCTCTTTAACTCCGGTACTATCTCTCCACTCCAAGCTTCTTGTATCATTTTCACAGCCTTGTTCACTCCCCTGGAAACAGATAACACCCACTAGATTCTCTTCTTGGGTCTAGAGAGGACCCAGCACCCCCTCCCAATCTCTCAAGTATTTTTGGTTTTTGGAAATGGCGGGAATTTCTGGGGGCAAATTTGCTTTCCTCTCCCGGTCTGTCTCAGCCAGGCCACGGCTCTTCCCGTGCTGTGAGTCGCAGGGTTCAGGTCCATCTCTACCCTCCTCTAGTAGTGCTACACGACTCAAGGGCACGGGCTGGCAGAAACTGAATCTACAGGATAAGTGTGTTGGGCCGGAGCTATAGGATAATGAGTAGGGCGTTTGCCTTGCACGAGGCCAACTGGGGTTCCATCCCATGCATCCCATATGGTCCCCTGAGACCTTCAGGAGTAATTCCTGAACACAGAGCCAGGGGCAACCCCGAGGATCGCTGGCTGTGACCCAAAAAAGAATGTCTGGGAATGTCCCAGCTGCACAACCCACCCAGCTTCGAGCATGCCTAGCTCTCCCTTGTGAAGGGACTTCTCACTTTTCTCCTTCTTAGGGTTCTCTCACCAGGATGCCTGAGGCCACTGAAAAGTCTTGCTGAGACAGGCTGACCATGGCAAAAAGAACTTAAGGGAAAACAAAAAGGAAATCATTACAGAAACTACAGACAGCAAAAAGTCACGTCCAAAGTACAGGTTGGAGAGTCTGAGAATAACATTAAAACCCTGGAAAGCTCACCGAGGTCCACATTCCTGGATTCTGAGGAAATTCCAGGTCTAATCCCACTGGCATAGTTTAACAAACTTCCCTTTTGTTCTGCCCAGCTCTGGTCACACCCCCCAGCCCCACCCCCCAGGTCATCTCAGGAAACTGCCATCTCAGTCCGTCTTTCACCTTACCAAGTCGACTCCAACTGGTCCCAAATGAGAATCTATTGGGGGGTGGGGGGTTACTCCTAAATTCAACGCTCTCCCACTGGCCAAGGCTCCTGGCCCCTCTCCGCCCCACCCCTGCTCTGGGTAGAGAAACGTTTTTTGCCCACAAATGAACTTGCAGATTTTCCGCTTCACCTACTAAGGAATCCTTACTAAAGGAAACCCTTCTTCACCTACGTAAAGACAAATGAACGAATGAGTCTCTCCGCATCCACATTATATGTAAAGGTGCCTTCTTCCTGCAGTAACCTTTAGATCTCTCCGTAAAGGTCAGCGTTGTGCTGTGTCCAAGGCACATAGCGGCTCCCATACTAAAGGGGGATAAAGGATCCAGATGCAAAGCAATATGCAAATAAGAAAAAACTGCTTTTAAGTGAACCATCGCAACCACCAAAAGAGTTTCTGTTTGATTCTCACGCTGTCACCAAGGCGGGAGGGAAGACACCCCTGAGAGGGCAAATTCTTCAAGCAGCCTTAGATAAATTTGAGCATCATTTAAAGCCGCGATTGCAGAAGCATCATGGAAGCTAGGAACCATACACACCACGTTGTCTGCTGTGAGCGTGATAACTTCTTAGCAGAGAAAGTCAGAGGACAAAATGTGAGGCTAGGATTCAGGTGGAGCGGCCCCTTCGCTTTCTCTGAAGCATGACTCATTCGGGCTGCCGTCGTTGCCCTGGGATACCAAAAGACGCGAAGTCCTAAGCGTCCTGTATCTATGGAAACACAACATGGCGGCGTCTGTGTGTGAGTTCTGAGCGTTGGTGCCAGAGATCCAGGAAGCAGCGCGAAGAGCCCCAGAGGTATTTGTCTTGGGTAACCTCCTCCTCTTGAGAGTAAACCTGGGGTCCCTAAATGTCCTCAGCGAGACTCCTGGGACTGAGCCTTGGATGAAGTCAGACTGGAGACCCCAAAAAGAAAGGAGAAACAATTCCAAGAATTATTATTATTATCATCATCATCATCATCATCATCATTATTGTTGTTGTTGTTTTTATTAATTTATTTATTTTTGCTTTTTTGGGTCCACCCAGCTATGCTCAGGGGTAACTCCTGCCTCTGCTCTCAGGAATTACTCCTAGCCGTGCTTGGGGACCATATGGGATGGCGGGGATTGAACCCGGTCAGCCACATGCAAGGCAAACGCCCTGCCCGCTGGACTATCACTCTGGCTCCTCCAAGAATTATTTTGTCCTTTCATTTTACTGATTTTTTTTCTCCTCCCATTCTATGTAAATGTTTGCCGCTTCCCACTGCTCATGTTAGGAATTTTGAGCTTGAAAATTAGGCACATAAAGGAAATTGACGGTGTGTGTGTGTGTGTGTGTCTGTGTGTCTGTGTGTCTGTGTGTCTGTGTCTGTGTGTGTCTGTGTATACAGGAATTTTGAGCTTGGAAGTTGGGCACATAAAGGAAACTGACAGTGTGTGTGTGTGTGTTTGTGTGTGCGTGTGTGCACAGATTGTCTTCAGATTACAGCACTGAATTGTAAAGACCACCTCCTTTGCTCAGTGTCTTTGCAAAGATCGCAAATATGTGTTGTTTGGAAGAGATTCGCTCTGGATTATTTGCAAGTTATGATTGTCAATTTTAGGTTTGTTAATATAGGGTTGTCTGGGGCTCTTTCAAAGCCCCCAGGTTTTTTTTAGTTTAGCATCAACTTCCTGAATTAGGATAACCGCCATGACTGAGGCTCCAGGATTTGAGGGACGCAGGATTAAGAGAAACATCTTTGTGTGTGGGGTGGGGTGTTTGTTTGGGGTCACACCAGGTGGAGCTCAGGAACTCCTCCCTCCCACCAGTCACCGCTGGTGGCACTCAGTGACCATGCAGTGCCGGGAGTCAAACCCGGGCGTCACCCATGTGAGGCAAGTGCCCTGCCCCTGAGCCACCTCCCCGGTCTGAAGAGAAACACCTTCTTTTGTTTGTTTTGGGGCCACATCTGGTAACGATCCCAGCCTATACCTGGAGAAGTGCTGGGTCGCTCCTGGCAGTGCACAGGACCATCCAGCACTGGAAATTGAACCCCGGATTCCGTATGCAAGACAAGCACTTACGCCCTTTGGGCTAGCTCCCTGACCGGAAAGAAATACCTTTGGGGTGAGGTGGGGAGTTTGAGTCAAACTCAGCAATGTTTACTCCTGGCTCAGGGATCACTCCTCGTGAGGCGCAGGGACCATATGGGGTACCGGGATTCAACCCAGGTTGACTGCGTACAACATAAATACCTTATGTACTATACTATCTGTCCATTTCTAAAATCAAAGGAAAATATTTTAAAGGAATAAGATGCTCAGACCCAGTTTCTGTGCTCCAGGAGCAGTGCTCACTCTTCTAAGTTTGTCTTTTTTGTTTTCTTTTTGTTTTTTGCCTCATTGGCTCTTGTCTTCTCTCTGCAGTTGTTCAGAGTTTAGTCTGTCAATTAAAGCCAGAGGTCACGGGTTTTAATCTGTCAGGGCCAGATTACAAAACCATCATTACTGCACAATACTGGGGGCCCCCTCCCAGTCTCCCCTTGTCTGGCTGGTCTTTGATTCCATCTGAATGTCCACTTCACATTTCAACGTAAGGAACTTGCCTGTCTGACAGCCAGCAGGCATTCAGTAACGCTTTACAAATGAGAGTGTGAGTGAATCTTCAGGAGTCCCTTGCAGAGGGTCTAGCGAGATGCCAACTAACACCATGAACCTGGCAGACTCTTGCTCGGAAGGAGGGGAAGGCAGAGATGGAAGATGGAAAGGTTTTTGTTTTTTTTCTTTGCTTTATTAGGTCACACCCAGTCATGCTCAGGGATTACTCCTGACTGCACTCAGGAATTACTCCTGGCAGTGCTTGGTGCTTGGGGGACCCTATGAGATGCCAGGGATCGAACCCAGGTCAGCTGCATGCAAATCAGACACCCTGACCACTATACTATCACTCTGGTACCCTCCCTGCTTTTGACATGTCCTCCAAACCCCACCCCTTCCTCCACCCTTCCACGGGGCCCCTCATGAGCCCTTGTGTGTTCAGTTCCAGACACCCGGTGTGGCTCCCTTTTCCTGGCTGCACCCTGAGCGGGCACTCACTGGCACTCAGTCACCCCTTCTCTTGCACACCACTGTCCCTCCATGGGCCAAATCAGAAAGGAAAGACACGGCTGGCAGTCAACACTGTCAATATTGAAACGTGAAAGCATGGCTGGGGAGAGAAGGGATTTGTCAGACTTGACCCCTATTGTCACCCTGGCCCCTGGCTTAGGGTCTGGCATCTAACAGGAAGTACACAAATATTTGCTGGACGGGTGCCTCTAGCCTCATGTGATATAATAATAGAAAAGTAAGTCTTGGCCCAAAATACCAGGATTGGGGCCAGAGAGATAGTACAGGACTACGGCATTTGCTTCGCCAACAGTTGACCCTAGTTCAGATTCCCAGCAATGCTAACGGTTCCTTGAACCCCACCAGGAGTGATCTCCAAGCCGAAGCCAGGAGTAACCTCTGAGCACCACGGGTGTGGCCTCACCACCAAGGAAAAGCAGTACTGATGAGATAATTCTTCCAGAGGTGACCACTTCCTCTATCTCCCCTGCCCCCTGCGGGGTCCCTGCCCACTCCCTCAGATAAACTGGGGAAAGGATCAGCAGTTAAAAAAAAATCCCACCAGCATCTCTGGCACTATCAGGGTCAGGAATGGGAGGTCTGATGTGAGAACATCGAGGGGGCTGTTGTAGGCAAACAGGCTTCCTCCCCATCTCGCCATCCACGAGCATCCTGGGATCTAGAGGGCGGGAGGGGACAAGAAAGCTGGCAGCTCATCTGGTAGAATGGGTAGGTGGCAGGCAGGGAACATTGAGGGCAGAGACAGAGGTGAACTCTGACCCCTGGACTGCCTGCTCTTCACCCTCTCTTTCCAGACCACCCCCTCAGCCATCCTGAGCCCAGGGGGGTGTGATACTTTCTGGAGCTGGGGAGCTCTTTACTTGTCCTTGAACAGTACCCCCTCACTCTTCCTTTCATCTCCCCCATCCCCCTGGCCACCGAACAGCTCACTGGCCCTATGGATGCTCAGGACGTGCTTCCCCAAGAAGCCAGAGAGAATGAAGAAGAGGGTTATCTGGGGCGTGGAGGTGCCCGTGGAGCTGCGGTGGAAAGGCTGGGTGCTCGGGAAGGAGATCACTAAGAACCTGGTGCTCAAAAACCTGTCGCTGAAGACGCAGAAGATGAAGTACAGGTATGGGCCCAGCAGGGAATGGGAAACCCAGCCCTTGAGGTCACGACCCCCCATGGCCGGCACTCTTTAGCTGCGACTCTGGCTTTAAACAATGTATGGGTCGCCCTGGATCAGCTCCTCCCCAAGGGGCTCAGGGACTCACTGTTCATGTAGGCCGCGTGTGCTGCTTAGCCCGGATGAGGCCAGGGATGGAACTCAGGGCCTCTAAGCAGGTTCTTTAAGACAATTTCAAAGTGTCCTATAAAATGGGCTGGAGCAATAGTACAGCAGGTGGGGTGTTTGCTTTGCATGCAGCCAATTCGATTTGATCCTCGACATCCCATATGGTCCCCCAAGCACCATCAGTACTTCCTGAGTTTAGAGCTAGGAGTAAGTACTGAGCATCGCCGGTGTGACCCAAAAAGTACCCCTCCAAAACAAGTCACCTATAAAATGAGGAGAGAATGTTAAAGTCATGTGGTCAGATCAGATTAACGGGCTCAGAACAGCACGTGAAGCCCAGCTCAGCCTCTTGCACCAGCTCCTGGCTGTTGAACCCAGGAGGGAACTGTGTGCCTGAATTTTTTGATCATGAGTTTTTTTTCTCAAATGGGTTTGCCACCGTATATTATTTTAAATGATGGGGAGTTTAGGGATCAGGGATACACCTGACCTTTGTCACCATGCATTTTCATTTAATTAAATTAATTTTTTTTTGTTTGGGGGCTGTATTTGGCAGCACTCGGGTATTAATTTGGCTCTGCACTTAAGGTGCTCAGGGAACCAATGTGGTACTGGGGATTGAACCCAGGTTGAATATGAGCAAGGCAAGTCTTACAGTCCTTGTATAATTTCTCCAGGCCACGCCACGCATTTTTTAATGCTATCATTGAGGGGAACAATAAGTGGGCCCACGTCATGTGTGTGGTTGCATTCCCCGAAGTTTGATTCACTAATGTCCCAGAAAGATCGCAGATAGCTGTAGATAGGATACCTTTACAAAGGTTAAAACTGGTGAGTGGTGAAACTTCTTTTTCACTTGTAAAGTGGTGTTAATTGAAGTCTTCAATTTTTTTCTTTGAATGTGCACATTCCCACAGTCGTTTTACTCCCAGTTTTATTGCAAGAAGCCAGGCATCACCCCCAACACACACACACACACACACACACACACACACACACACACACACACTCCATGAGGGCCGCCATTTTCCACACCCTGACTTCCCTCTCGTCAGAACTCCACTCAGCAGAAGAGCCTATCACAGCCTGGCTGTGCGGTTCATCAATAAATGCTGGAGATCAGAGGTGACTACAAGAGTATGCCACCCGCACGGCAGAGCCTGGCAAGCTACCCGTGTCATATTTGATATGCCAAATACCAGTAACAATTATATACCTCATTCCCATGACCTGATGGAATGGTTTGAAGCTCTTTATGTTCCTGGAGCAAGCAGATGCTCTTGGGCTCTACTAGTGATACAGGAGATATGGAGATGTTACTGATGCCCGTTCGAGCAAATCGATGATAAACGGAAAACAGTGATACAGTGATAGTGATCATTGAGGGGATGGAGGGATAACATAGTAGGGAAGATGCTGCCTTGCACTAGACTGATCCAGGTTGGCTCTCCAGCACCACATATGGTTTTCTGAGCACTTCCAGGAATGACCCTTGAGCATAGAACCCCTGATCACTATCAGATATGACCCCCAAAACAATCAGCTAGGGATCATAGCAATAGTGCAGAGAGCAAGACTCTTGCCTTACATGTGGCCAACCAGGGTTCAATCCCCGACATCCCACTGGTTCCCTGAGTCTTCCAGGAGTGATTCCTGAGTTCAGGGTCAGAAGTAAGCCCTGAGCACTGCTGAGTGTGGCTCCCCCTCCAAACAAACAAGCAAACAATAAACAGGACCAGGAGAAGCGGGAGCAAAAGAAGTCCCCGCAGTCCCTAGCCTTTCTGCCCCCTCTAGTGTTCCCGCCCCCATCTACTCATGCCTCTGTCTCCTTGACCCACCCACAGGCCCCCAAGACCAGGTTCTTCTTCACAGTCATCCCCCAGCCCATCTGCCTGAGCCCAGGCATAAGTTTCACACTCCCCATCGTCTTCCGACCGCTGGAGAAGGTAGGGGCCCCATGCCAAGCAGAGGGCACAGAGGGAACCTGGGTCCGGGAGAAGGCCAGAGCACCAGGAGCCCCACCTGCTTTCCCACCAGCAGCCGCCAGACAAATTCAGTCGTGGAGTGGAGCAGGGGCTCGACTAAATTCACAGACAGAGGAGACCCCAGGGTATTGGGTAGAGGGGTACTGCCAGTATCAACCTCCAGAAAGCCCTCGACATCTTCGTGGCCCGGGCTGTGTTCCAGGGATCCTACATGGACAAGCAGTGGAACCAGGGTCAGCTGCAGGCCAGGCAAGGGGACCCTGACCCCGGCCCCCAATCCCCACCCTTCTCGCCTCCTGTACCTGTCTGGCCCAGGGAGTCCTAGATTTCCTGGCCTCTCCCTGCTCTCTCAAAACACCCCTACCCCCATGCTATTTCCCACCAAAGTCCCTGGAGCTGAGACCAGTTGTGTTTATAGGTCAAGGACCTCCTTTTCAGCCTCTACCAGTCCTCAAAGGGAGTGCTGGGGGCCAAAAGCAATAGGACAGAAGCCGGAGCAATAGCACAGCTGGGAGGGTGTTTGCCTTGCACACAGCCAACCCGGATTCAATCCCCAGCATTCCATATGATCCCCGAGCACCACCAGGAGTAATTCCTGAGTGCAGTGCCAGGAGTAAATCTTGAGTATTGCCGGGTGTGACCCGAAGAAGAAAATAAAAATGACGCGGTGGAGGGCTGGCTAAGAGTGGGGCTCATTGGGTGCTTCAGGCCAGTGATGGGCGACTGGGCCCCGCACCTTCTGTGCTCCCCCATGCAGATAGAGTACGCGGACCGGCTGTGGTTTGAGAAAGAAGAGGGGGGTATTCACTGTGGAATTGCGGGCCACCCTGCCCCAGCACGCCCTAAAGGTCCCTCCGTGCCTGCAGCTGCCCATGTGCGCTGTGGGGGACGCGGTGGAGGGTTGGTTCTGCCTGGACAATGTGGGGTAAGAAACGTGGCTGAGCCAGTGGGGGCGGAGGCTGCACGCCCGAGACACCTGCAGCTCTGGGTGGGAGTCAGGGGTGGGGGGGGCGTCCAGAGGAAGTGCCGCCCTGCCCCCCTCTAAAGAAGCGGTCCTAGTCAGAGTGAGTCCAGAGGCCCCATCAGTGCTTGCCCTCGTTCCCCCTCCCAGGGACCTGCCCACTTTCTACAGCTGGGAGTGCCCCAGCCCCTTCCAGATCCTGCCCACCACCGGGCTGATACTGCCCCCGCCAGGCCTCCCACATGAAGGTCACCTGCCAGCCGCTGATGGCCGTCATCTATGAGGTGCAGGCCACGTGCTGGTACGGGGAGAACGGCGAGCAGAAAAAGCTGCATCCAGCTGCGGACTGTGGGTAAGCCTGCCCTCGGGCTCCAGAGTCTGGGCACCGCCCTGGACCCCCCCACCTCAGGCTGTCCACGCTGATACACTCCAGGTCTGCCCAGCCCCGCCCCAGACCAGCTCAAGTCACACCCAGACCCTCTCAATCCCCGCCCAAACACGCCTATCACCCACTCAAGCCCTGCCTATCCCCAAGATCACCTTAAACCACGTTTGTCACAGACCAACTCAGGGGGCTGGAGCCATAGTAGACAGGGTAGGGCGTTTGCGTTGCACGAGGCTGACCCGGGTTCGATCTCCGGCATCCCAAGTGTTCCCCCGAGCACCGACAGGAGTAATTCATGAGTGCTGAGCCAGGAGTAACCCCTGAGCATCGCCGGGTGTAACCCAAAAAGCAAAACAAACAACAACAACAAAAACCGACCCCGGACGGTCTCGAGCTCCGCTCAGTCCCGCCCAGAAACTCGCTCAAGCCCCGCCCCCTCCAGCCCCGCCCCAGACCAACTCAAACCACTCCCCGAAACCGTCTCAAGCCCCGCCCCTTCCAGCCCCGCCCCCAGACCAACTCAAACCACTCCCCGAAACCGGCTCAAGCCCCGCCCAGACGCCCTGGGCCCCCGCCCCCACCTCCAGCCCGCTCAAGCGAGACAGGCCAGCCCGGCCACACAGGGCAGCACTGAAGAAACACTGGGTTCCCGGGGCCACCTGTCTTCTTGGAGGGACTGTTCTGCTGGGGCTACGAGGTCTCCGGACTTTGCCCCACCGAGACTCCCACTCGCCGCCCCAGCTAAGTGCGCGCAGCTGCTCGTGGGCATCGTGCAGAAGCGGCCTGAGGACCAGGACGAGGAGGGGAGCAGAAAGTGCTGCACTTGGGCCCCTGTGGCCCTGGGCAACGTCTCAGAGAGGCAGATCGAGCTGTATAACCCGTCGGTGGTACGCGACCTGCCGTCCTGCAGCGGTGGGGGCCCCGGGAGGGAAGGCCCTAAAACCTGCTCCCTTCCAGGCAGCCAATTCCCCTTGCTTGCCAGGCTTTTGGCCCTGGGTGTCATAAAACCCATGTACGTTGATACACGCATGCCTGCTTTGATTTCTGTTTCTGGGGCCACACCAAGGTTAGGGTTTACTCCTGACTTTGTGCTCAGAGACCCTCCCGGCGGGGCTCAGGGGACAATATGGGGTGCTTGGGATTGAACTCAGGTCCCCTGTGTGCAAGACAAACGCCCTACCTATTGGCTCTACTATCTGTCGGGCCAACACAGGTATCTTAGTGGGTGTCCCCCACTCCGCTCAGCTTGGGGGCTAATCCTCAAGAGCAAACCCCAAGATCAGCCTAGGACTGTCCTGACTCTCGACCTTGGGGGGCCCTTCCTCCTCAACGGTCCACTGGGGCCTCTTCCCCCATGCTCAAAGCCAAGTGGGAGAGACGCCACGGTCCCCAGGTACACTGACCCACCTTGTACCTCGCCGCCCCCCACCTGGCTCCCCAGGTGAGTACCCACTTCAGGATCGAGAAGACCGAACGCACTTCAACCGAAGACCAGACCTTCAGTTGCTCCCCAGTCCAGGGTGTCATGCGCCCGGGGGAGAAGAGATACCTGTCCCTGTTCTTCAGCCCAAAGACTTTGGACGCCAGAACCGTGGACTACTTCTCCATCATGCCCTCAGGCTCCACCTCCCAAAGCCCGCTCAAAGTCGTTGGTTGCTGCAGAGGTACCAGCCACCGCCCCACCTGTCCTCCCTGGGGTCCAGCGCCCTGCCCACCCTTCACTTCAGATCCCTAGGCCCTGAGCCAGTGCGGAGTCCGGCCCTCCTTGCCCTTCACCTGGGCGTCTGCTGCCCCCTGGTGAACTCTTAAGAATCATTTGGGGTGGGAAATGGGCACTGGTGGAGGGATGGGTGCTGGAACACTATGACTGAAACCCGATCATGAACATCTTTGTAATTGTATATTTCACAGTGATATAATAACTTTTTTTTTCTTTTGGGTCACACATGGTTATGCTCAGGGGTTACTCCTGAATTTGCACTCAAGAATTATTCCTGGCGGAGCTGGGGGACCTTATGGGATGCTGGGTATCGAACCCTGGTTGACCATATGCAAGGCAAACACCCTACCCGCTGTGCTATGGCTCCAGTCCCATGATATGATGAATTTAAAAAAAATCATTTGGGGACCGGCAGGAGATGATGGTCCATCCAACCCTTCACCCCAGCAGTCTGGGAGGGGGAACACCCAACGTTTCCAGCCAGAGA
Organism: Cryptotis parvus; assembly: GCA_021461705.1. NCBI lineage: Eukaryota > Metazoa > Chordata > Mammalia > Eulipotyphla > Soricidae > Cryptotis > Cryptotis parvus. The sequence continues at coordinate 104,594 of JAJIBD010003802.1, read as the reverse complement.
AACTGCAGGGGAACAGCCCCATCTCAGAGACCTCCATCTCCTACGCCAGGTCCTGCTGTCTCCCTGCAGCGCCCCTGCGTGGACTTTAGTTGGATCAACCTCGGCACGCGCGAGCAGCGCCTGTGGATAGAGAACAGGTCTGAATGCACCGCCTACTTCCAGTTTGCCATAGACTGCCGGGAGAGCGTCTTTAGCATCCAGCCAGCCTTTGGGACCCTGGAGGGCAAGGCCCGCCAGCTCCTGCGCTTAGCTTTCCAGCCTGCCCAGCCCATCATCTACTTCCGTGAGTGGCCTGTGTCATCCACCACCAGGTTGTGAGGGAAAAAGACACAGGAGGGCCCAGCCGCAAAGCTCAGTGCTCACAGCCCCTGGTCTGATCTGCAGTCAGATGTGGAGCCCACATTTCACCCCGGGGATTCTGGAACCATCAGAGAGGTTCCAAAGAGATGGAAAAGGCCTCTGGAGAGAAGGGTCATATCTCCTAGGGCGCCTGCCGGCCCAGTTTTGGAAACTGGGCTATGACAGAGGGCTCGATGGAGGGAGACAGGGGTGGAGTCAGGGACCAGGTGCCACCACGTCCTGTCTCTGTCCTGGGAAACTTCGGCAGCTGCTAATGGATGATGGGAGGTCTGGGGTCTCACTCCACACAGCAGGGCTGGGAGGCTGGGCTTGGGGACCCTCTGGGAGGGTGACCCATGGGGTGGACCCTGTCCCAGGACCCACTCTTCCTGGACCTGATCGGGACCTGCCACTCGGATAGCTCCAAGCCGGCTGTGCTGAGGCCTGGGCACCTGGCCTGGTACCGCACCCATCTGGTGCGGGGCTGACTCATTACCCGCCCGACATCCTGTGTGCCATGCTCGCTGAGAAGAAGCTGGAGCAGGACCCGGACGGGGCCCTCATGCTGTCTACAGAGGTGCAAAGAAGCCCGTCACCCCCAGAGCAGGCTCCCCCTCCTTTGCTAGCAGTGCCAATTCCTCAGGGCACGCCTGAGGGTATGAGGGGTGGCAGAGGGACCCCTGCCCACCCACCTGTCTGTCTCCGTGCAGGACACACCAGCCCCACAGTACCCCCTGTGCCCCCCATGACTGAGTTCTTCTTGGACGGCAGCGGCGACTTGACCATCTTCCCCCCCACGTCAGCATCGAGCCCTCCAAGTGGACTTTGGGGGGCTGCTCTGGGCCCCAGCACCCTAACCCCATCCCCCTGTGCCTGACGAACCACACCAAGGGCAAGGTCACCGTGGTCTGGACACGCAGGTCTGACTGCCCCTTCTGGGTGACCCCAGAGAGCTGCGAGGTGCCCCGCTCAAGTCCATGGCCCTGCGCCTGCACTTCGGCCACCGCACCCCAACGGGCTCTTCTCTGTGGAGCTCGAAGCCTTTGCACTCTATAAGGTACATGTTGGGGAGGGCAAGGTGGGATGGGGGTGGCCCCAGGGCAGGGGGCCCAGATGGGCTCCTGCTGAGGTTGGTCTGGCTGTATCTTGCTTCCCTGTGGTCTTTCAGCCCCCAGAGGAAGTAGCTGGAATCAAGTGCTTTGGGAAAATGGGGAACCCTGGGGCGCATGGCTGCTTTTCTAGTCGTCTAAAGGGAGGGCTGGAGACATGGCAACTGGAATCAAGCTGATTCGGTCCCCAGCACCCCTATGGGTCCCCTGAGCAGAGCCAGGAGTGATCCCTGAACACTAGATGTGATCCCCAAACAAAAAACAAGCAAGAAACCAAATAAAGTTGCTGTGGTGGCGTGGATGGACTTAGGGGCAGAGCCCGAGCCTGATGAGAGAGCCCCCTGGATTCGGTCCCCACCGCTGCACACATGGGAATCACAGTGACAACAGCCAGTGGTAGCATGGGCAGGACCAGCCAGGGGTCAGGGTCGGGGTCTGGAAAATTAAGGGGTAGGGAGAGACCCTAATCATAACTTCCCTTGGGCGGGGAACTCAGGCACAGGCCTTAGACCCAGACCCCATTTCCCTTCCCTCGGGGCTCCAGGTCCCGAGGCCCTGCTGTTCTTTTTAGAACTTTGGAGACGTGGCACTCCCCTGTAGTAGGTGTGAGTCAGAGCCCCTTCCAAGACTTGGGGATTCAGGCAACTTCCTTGGAGGCACTTCTTTTTATTTTCATTTTGGGTCACACCCGGCAATATTCAGGGGTTACTCATGGCTCTACAATCAGGAATTACTCCTGGCAGTGCTCTGGGGACCATATGGGATGCCAGGGACTGAACCCAGGCCAGCTGTATGCAAGGCAAACGCCTTCCCCGCTGTGCTCCAGCCCCTACCCCATTTTATTTACCCTCCTTTTCTTTTTTTTTTTGTCTTTATTATTTTTTTTATTTTTTTTAATTTTTTTTTATTTTTTTTATTATACCACCGTGAAACATACACTTACAAAGGTGTTCATAATTGGTTCTTGGTAATACAGTATTCCAGCACCCATCCCTCCACCAGTGCCCCATTTCCACCACCAATGTACCCCACCCTCCCGTCCCCCACCCGTCTTAATAGCAGGTACCCCAGTTTCCTCTCTTTCTCTCTCTATCTCTCTCTCTGTCTCTGCATCTCTCTCCCTCTTATTTTACACATTATGGCTAGCCCTGCAGATATTTAGAGTTTGTCACTTAAGTCTCTTTGTGTATATTCAGTGGTGAGTTTTCCCCTTTTCTTTTTTGGCCATACCTGGTGGTGCTCAGGAGTTACCTGGTGGTGTTGAGGGTTTACTCCCAGCTCTGCACTCGGGAATTACTCCTGGTGGTGCACGGGGGACCCTATGGGATGCAGGAATTAAACCCGGGTCAACCGCGTGCAATTGCTCCAACCCTGCTACCCAGTTGACTCTGTCTCTGTCCTTACCTCTGGGCAGTGGAGGGAGTCGGAGTTTCTAGACCACAGCAGCCACCTAGTGGCCAGACTGTCAGACCCCAGGTCCTGGCACTGGGCTGTCTTGATACCTCTTCACCATCAGTTGCTTGTGGCCACTTAGCACTTGCCCTGTGGCTGGTCCACCATGAGGCCTTCTGGTCAGGGTAAACGGCTGAAGTGACCGGCTTTGTGGCTCCCTGGGGTTGAATAGAAGCGCCATTGGAATGGAGTCCGTGTCCTCATATCAAAGTGAGATTTGTGTGTCTCACTTCGTTTTCATTTATTTATTTTGCTTTTTGAGGGTCACACTGAACAATGCTCAGGGGTTCTTCCTGGCTCTGTACTCAGGGATTACTCCTAGCAGTGCTCGGGAGACCATACAGGATGCCAGGGGTTGAACCTGGGTCAGCCGCATGCAAGGCAAATGCCCTTTCTGCTGTGGTATCGCTCGGCCCAGCCTGTTTCACCTTGCCAGCATAACTCCTAGTTCTGGCAGCTCACCTGATTTTCTGGGCTCCTTCCTCTGGGGTTCTGCCCTGCCCTGGGGCTGGGGGGCTCTTTGCTCAGTGCTCAGCTTGGGCAGGCTGTTCTCTGATCCGGCTCTGCACTGTGTTCCCCAGGGGCCCCTCCCTCCTGTGCCCTGTGGAGCAGCGTCAGTGGTGGGTTCCTCAGTCGAGGCGGCCAGCTGGGGTGAGACTCTCCGTGCCCTCACTGTCCCCCACTGCAGGCACTCCTGAGATACCATAACATCGAAAAGGACTGCACCGTGTTCCCGTCCTGGTGCCTGAAGGTGCAGGCCCAAGGCCACAGCTACCCCCGGCCTCAGAGCACCACGTCCCCCACTATTCCCTGGGCGCCCCAAGGTGAGCACCGTCCTGCTGCAGCCGGGGGACAGGGGACAGGGAAGCTGGGCCTATGGAGTCTTCCCGCTGGCCACGGGCCCAGGGCTGGGCTCCACTGCCAGACTTGCTGGGTTCTTCCTGTGTGTCCCGGCCCCTGCCTTGGCGGGCACAGAGCTGGCATCAGGGGAGGCCCCGGCTCAGGGAGCCTGAACTCCCAGGCTGAGAGGAGCCCTACCTGCTGCACAGAAGCCCGGCCCGGAGCCCAACTGCTAAGTTCTGGTTCATTCTTGAAAGCCGTTTCCAGCTTCCCTTGTCATTCTTTTCAGGCCTCCATCCTAGAAAGGAGGCCGCATTGGTTTGGGGGGGCATTATTTGTGAGGGGGCATGCCCACAAGTACTCAGGACTTACTCCAGTCTCTGTGCTCAGGGGATCACTCCTAGAGGCACGGGGACCATATGGGCGCCAAGGAGCAATCCTGGATAGGCTGTGGCCCAGGCAACCGCCCTCCCTGCTGTCCCACCCTCTTGGTCCTTTGGTTTTCATGTTTTTGTTTTTGTTTTGTGAAGGTCACCTTGGACTTCATCATGGGGGCAACCGGGCCAACCCCCAAACCTACCACACCTGAGTTTAGCTCAATGGTGCCACTTCCCAAAGACCCCTAACACACACACAGACACACACAGAGACAGAGACGCACAGAGACACACGCAGACATAGAAAGACACACAGACAGACAGACACAGAGACACATACAGACATGTACACAGCACACAGATATATACGCTCAGACACACAGGCACACAGATACACAACAGACACACACAGACATATACAGACACAAACACATACACACAGATACACACAGAGATACACACAGACACACACACACACACACACCCACACATGTGCTGCCCTAGTTGCTGTCCATGCCAGCCCATTTTCTTGGCCACTCTCCAGGCCTCCCCATGCAGAGCTGGGCCAGGGTTGCTGACAGAGCCTTGTGCTGTGCTCTGGCTGTCCTGGGTGGGGGGCTGGAGCTGGGGGTTCTGTGAGGTGCTGCCTGCTCGGTGCTGGACCAAGTGGCCACGCCCCAGATGCTGAAGGATTGTTTGGAGAACAGTCTTGGTGGGGACCACCCTCTTCTCAAAAGCGGGGTTCCCTTCAGTCACCTATATGAATGCCAACTCCTAAGGGGTCTTTCGGGGCAGATTCAGAGAGTGCCCCCGAAGCTGGTTGAGAGCCCTCCTGCCCCCGAAAATAAGGGAATAACTTGCAGGACGGTCTCAGGCTTGCGTCTCCTGGAGCCACCCCATCGCCCAGCCTGGAGGTCTCTGCAGCAGAAGCATTTTGTTTTGTTCGTGGTTTTGGTTTGGGGAACACTCCTGGTGGTGCTCAGGGCTTACTCCTGGCTCTGTGCTCAGGGATCACTTCTGGCTGGGTTTGGGGGCCACATGAGGTGCTAGGGGTGAACCTCTGTCAGCCTTGTGCAAGGCAGATGCCCTCCCCGCTGTTCTATCTCTCAGGCCCAGCAGAAACATTTTGGGGGTGATGAGTCTTGACCTTCCATTCTCTGCTTCCAGGGGAGAGTGACAGGGCCAGGATGGGACTTCTCAGAGAGTCCGCAGAGTGTGTGTGTGTGTGCGTGTGTACATAGGTGTGTGTGTATGTGTGGTGTATTTGTGTGTGTGCACAAGTACATGTGTGCGTGTGTGTGCACAGGACAGGGAGCCGAGCATGACTCTTGTGGTTGCGCTCCACAGCTGTTTCCAGCCGTGTCCCCGGGAACCGTCCTACCGAAGCCTGCTCCTGGTCAACAAAGGCCCCTTGCTGCTCACCTTCAGTCTTACCCCAAAAGCAACTCCCACCTCTCCCTGCGGCCCAGCTCAGGCCTGGTGGCCGCAGGGGCCCACCAGATCTTTCTCCTCTGCACTTACCCCAAGGGCCAGGCCTGGAGGTATCACGTCATCTCCCTGCAGTTCAACTTCTTTCCCCAGTACCTCAAGGTAGGCGGCCGGCATGGGGGGCTTGGCAGAGGGCTGTCATAAGCCAAAGCTACATCGGGCATTGATTTGAAATCTCCCCGCACAGAGACTTTGCGCCCCAGGGATCCCTACCTGTGGGATTCTGGCAGGAGAAAGGAGGGGAGAAGGTCTCTAAGGCAGGAGTTGGGGCTCGCAGAATTTCCATATGCTGGTAGTAGAGGGTCTGGGACTTTCGTGGCCCTGAATGGGCTTTGCCTCCTCCCTGGGCTCTTTCCGTGAACCTTCTCCCTGTGTCTGTGTGTCTTTCTGTGTCTGGGTCTGGGTCGGTTTATCACAAAGCTGCCCAGACTGTGACCAGAGAGCCTTTTGCAGGCGTGGCCCTTTGAGGCCTCGTAGTTTTAGTAGGGCCTGGGCTGTGGGCAGACAGAGGCACTGGCGCCCCCTCTGGCCGCAGGAGGTGAAGCTGCAGAGCCGGGAGGAGCCGCAGCAGCTGCAGCTGGACACCTCCCAGGCCGTCTACTTCCGGCCCACCTGGGTGGGCAGCTCCTCCACCAGCCCCTTCACCCTGCACAACCTCGCGCCTGCCCCTGGAGTTCGAGTGGAGGGTGTCCCAGCAGCACCGGAAAGTGCTAGAAGTGCAGCCCACCAGGAGCATCATCCAGCCCAATGAGAGACTGGTGAGGGGTCTCCAGTGGCCACCCGCTGGGAGAGGGGCCAGCTTCCCCTTTCCCTCCCTCCCCTCCCTGTCCTTTCTAACTCCCTCCCTCCCTCCCTCCCTTCCTCCCTCCCTCCCTTCTCCCTCCGTCCCTCCCTCCCTTCCTTCCTTCCTTCCTTCCTTCCCTCCCCCCCTCCTCCCTCCTTCCCTCCCTCTTTCCTTCCACGCTCAGGTGACCACGTGGTACTGAGGACTCCACCCAGGCCTGTACATGCAATGCCTGCATTCCAGCACCCAAACCATCCCGGATCTGGCACTGATTTCTGATTTCTACACCAGGGTTGGCAGTGCCAGTGCCTAGGGACACATCTTCTGTCCACTCAGAGCCCCCAAAGCTGAGCTCCCTAAGGAGAGGCTTGGAGCAGCTGGATGTACCCCCAAAGGGTTGGATTCCACTAATGAGGGAGGTCCCGGGCAGTTTGAGAGGTGTATAGGCTGGGATCCAAATAGCAGAGAGATGATACAAGCCCAGGTATGATTCCCGGCATCCCTTATGGTCCCTGGAGCCAGCCAGGAGTGATCCCAGAGCAGAGCCAGGAGTAAGCCCTGAGCACCACTGGGTGTGGTGGCCCCTAAACAAATAAACACAAAAAACCAAATAGGAGAAATGGAACAGCAGGCAGGGCACTTGCCTTGCATGAAACCAACCTGGCATCATTCCCTGGCACCCCAGTTGGTTACCCAAGTACCTCCAGGAGTGAACATCAAGCACTTCCAGGAGCACAGCTGGGTGAACCCCAAAACAAACAAAAAGCCCCAAACAAAACTAACAGATAGGCCCAAAAGGCTCCACAGAAGACCTGCCTGCATGTGTGAGGCTCTGGGCTCATCCCGCCTCTGCAAAACAAACAAAATGAAATCAATGAATTCTTCCCAAGAGCAGACACCCACATTCCTGGCTACAGCCTGATTGAGTAGTTGGGGAGACCAAGATTGACACGAGGGCCACTGACCTCCAGTGACGATGAGCCCAGGACAGGTTGGGCGAGAGACGGCCTTAGGGTCCCAATCCCACCAACCCACACTCCTCCATCTCTGCCTGCTGTGTGACCTTAGACAACTGATGCCCCTTCTCTGAGCTTCCTGAGACAACACTGAGCTCCTCATTTCCCTGGACTAACAGGATGAAGGGCAGAGGGCAGCAACAATTATGGGCAAATGCCCAGGCCTGGGGGAACCCAACCTGGCTCTTGTCTCTGACCCCAGACCCTGATGTGGACCTTCAGCCCTTTGGAGGAGACCAAGTACCTGTTCCGAGAGGGAATATGGGTCTGGGGAAGCCGGCCTGCCCCCAAAGCTCAAGCCCCCACAACCACCCACTACATGCTCCGCCTGGTGGGCATGGGTGTCACCGGTACTATCTCTGTGAGTCAAGGAAGCCCTGGAGGGGGCAGGGTGGAGGCGTCTCTGCGGGGCTGAGCCCCACGGCCCCAACCCTGCCCCACCTCCATTCCCATGGGCCACCCTGAGCTGGCTGACTCTGGCCCTCAGGCCAAGGAGCAAGAACTGGACTTCGGGATCATGTTGGTGAGCTCCAAGCAATCTCGGGAGCTGGTGATTCTGAACGAAGGCAACTGTGCCCTTTCCTACCGCCTGTGCCTGGAGCAGAGCAGCCCACCTGTCAGTCTCGAGGAACCCCTGGGTATGCCTGCACTGGGCCCGGGCTGGGCAGGTGGCATTGAGGGGCTCTGGTCATGGCTGGTTAACTAGACCAGCACTTCTCAAGAGGGCATATCGCTATTCCATGGATAGTCCAGGGATACTCCAAAGATATTCCAATGTTAATCCAAGGATAGTCCAAGGATAACCCAAGGATAGCCCAAGGATAGCCCAAGGATAGCCCAAGGATAGCCCAAGGATAGCTCAAGGATAGTCCAAGGATAGCCCAAGGATAGCCGAAGGATAGCTCAAGGATAGCCCAAGGATAGCCCAAGGATAGTCCAAGGATAGCCCAAAGGGGCCACAGGTGGAAATCACATAAATGAGGAGCCAGGGCATGAAACTATGGGGCTAGCCTGTAGAACGGGGGGCCACAGGGAGGTCAGAAGGGGGAACCACAGCCATAAAAATCGTTTGAGAAGCACTGACCTGGATCCCGGGCGGGGTGGGGGCAGTTTCTGATGCCTCCACGTTCCAGCTGTGTGGCACCGAGGTGGGAGGCCGCCCTCTGAGTGGCAACTTCCTTATTAGAAGGTGGGATTTCAGGGGCCGGAGCGATAGCCCAGCGGGTAGGGCGTTTGCCTTGCATGCGGTCTGCCCATGCCGGCCCGGGTTCAATCTCTGGCATCCCATATGGTCCCCCGAGCACCGCCAGGAGTGATTCCTGAGTGCAGAACCAGGAGAAACCCCTGAGCATTGCCGGGTGTGACCCAAAAAGCAAAAAAAAAAAAAAAAAAAAGAAGGTGGGATTTCAGGTGCCATGCAGGTGCTGTGAAGCAGGAAGTGGGGTCCCCTCTGTGCTTCGGTCTCTGAGGGACTCGGTTGATTCCGGGAAGGGGCGGGAGAAGGGATCTCTCCAGCTGGTGGGTGCTAAGGTCTCATAAGCCTTGGCTGTGCTGGGCGGTGCCCGCTCAGCCCTGCAGATAGAGCCAACGGAGGGCAACATGCCGCCCGGTCCCAGAGAACCATCTACCTGTCCGCCTGTCCGAGCTGCGCGCCACTACTCCTGGACCATCAGCTACTCCCTCCTGTCCCAAAGAGGTACCATGGGGCGTTGGAGAGGGTGAGGGCCATGTGAGGGCGGCACGTGGGGCCCATGGGGGGGCGTATCAGGACTGTGGAGGACACCACAGGTTTGGAGCCCTGTTCTTCCCTTGGGGTCAGAGACCAAGCCCAGCTGCTCTGAGCCGCAACGTGGTGAGCTTGTCACCAGCCAGCCCAGGGCAACCCTGGAGGGGGCCAAGAGTGTACCCCAAGGGTGGAGGAGAGGGCTCCGTGGACTGGAGTGCAGGATTCACATGCTGGAGCCCTGGGTTCTTACCCCCACCACCGCATGGTCCTCTTGAGCACCTGTAGGCAGGACTCCGGAGCACTGAGCTGGGAGTAACCTCTGAGCACCAAGAGATGTGGCTGCCCAAAATAAGCAACAAGTGCCCTTGAGCAAGCGGTTTCCAAATAAACCTCTGTGCGTCTATTTCATCTTCTGTAAAATGAGGATAGTGAACGTCCAGGAAGATGAAGGAGAGGAGAGGGGGCACGGGCCAGCCATGTGGGAGGGGACTTGCCACAGCCCAAGAAAAAGGCCAGTGTGGGGTTGGAGAACAGAGAAGTAGCACAGCGGATGGGGCCCCTGGCCTCACACACAGCTGACCTAGATTCAATCCCCCACAGCACATACGAGCCCCCAAGTCCCACCAGGAATGACCCCTGAGCACCACCAGCTGTAGCCTCCCACCGAAAAGAAAAGCAGTTGGGAAAGTCTCATGTAGAATTCAGAGAATGTGGTTCTAAGGCAACAGCACAGTGGGTAGGGCATTTGACTTCCACTTGGCCGACCCAGGTTCATTCCCTGATATCCCATATGGCGTCTCCAGCCCCACTGGGAGTGATCCCTGAGCACAGAGCAAGGAGTCAGTCCTGAGTACAGCTGCGTATGGGGAAAATAATTTAATGGACACAAAGCATCCACACAGGACACAGAGAAGAGGCCGCAGGGGTGGATGGAGGGTGGAAGGGGTGAAGGTAGGCTTGGGTTTCATCAGAGCATCAGGGAGATCAGAATGTGCATAAATTAGGGGGCTCCAGGCCATGGTGCAGAGCAGCTGCCGGACCCCTGGGGCCTGAGTGTGGTCCCAAGATGCATCGCCAGGGGGGGGAGCAGCACAGTTAAGGGGTCGCCCCTCCGCAGTGAGCACCGTGAATGGAATTTGCTACAAGCCCCACAACTGGAAGCGTGCCGAGCCCCCGCAACCCTCTCTGCCACAAACACACGTCCAAGCCCCACCACCAAGCACACCTGTGTTCCCCTGGTTGCTGTGTCCTGCAGGAGACTGGGATGGGGAGTCCAGGGATCAGGGGCGGCTGCACAGCCCTGGATGTATCCAAGGGCCGCGTCAGGCTCCGTCAAGCTGTTGGCAGCATGTAGTGCGACACCAGCAACAGCACCCGGGGCAAAGGGGCGGGTCCAAACTCCACCATACAGTGCTGGTTGGGGGCCCAGTGTCAGTGTGGTCTTAGAATGTGCCACTGCCATGTGCCAGGACCCCAGTGGCTCCCACAGGGGTGACCCCCACCCCTGCATGCCCCGCTGGGTAGTTGGGAGGTGAGCCCCTTCCGCTCTCTATTTCCGCACCCCCATCCTTCAGATAACAAGGTTGGGGGAGAAGCAGCTGCTGTGCCGCGTCTTCCTGATAGCCACCTACCCCTTCCTCTCTGTGCTGGACATCTGTCCCTGGGCAGCGCCGAGGGCATCACCCGCAAACAGCTGTGGCAGCTCTTCTCCCTGGACACCCTCAACAGTTACCTAGAGCGGGACCCCACCTCCTGGGAGCTCACCTACAAGGTGCCCACTCGGCACAGGTGAGAGCGCATCTGGCACAGGGTCATCCTGGCCAGCTTTGGGCCCCATCCCAGGAGTGGCTTCCTAGATGTCCCTCTCCCCCAAATTCCTGCCTAGGCCAGAGAAAAGACCGGGATGAACCTGAGGCCTGACCTGTAGCCGGTCCCCACCATGGGCCCTCCGTCCCGCTGGCCACCTCCCGGTCAGGAGCGCCCCTGAGCACCCTCACCAGTGCACTGTCTTTGTCCTCACAGCACGAGCCAGATCCCCCCCGTCTACACCTCTCTGAAGGTCGACTTCAATTTTGGGGCCGCCCGCTGGAGGCTCCCCATCTGTGGTGCTCCTGTCCTTGAAGAACAAGGGTCTGATCCCCCTGGACTGGTATGGCCGGCTTGGGGTGCCCAGGAGACAGGTGCTGGGGTACATCCAGCTGCCTGATGTCAGGGGGCGAGGAGTGGCTAGAAGTTGGGTGACACTGATGTGGGGAGCCCACGATCATCCAGCAAGACACTAGATTGTGGACCCCATCAGAAGGCCCTCTGAGGGAGGGGTGTCAGCCTGATGGAGGTGCAGGCAAGCATCTCCCGAGGTAATGAATGGGTGCCCACCCCCCATCACCCTATGAGCTGTGGCAATTTTCTGCATTAAAGCCAATCAGACTGGCACCTTCGACCTTGGGCTTGGCTCACAGAAACTGTGACAAACAGCTCCATAAGGAGACAAATATACACAGACTGTCCAAGCCTTGGGCTCCCCTGGGCAGTCTTGAGTGAGATGACAGGCTGATCACTTGTTAAGTGTAATGCTGCTCCCCCATCTTGGCTCCCAACATGCCCTCCTTGTTTTTAGTTGACAGACAGTTTAAGAGCAGTTATGAAGCTCATCAAAATTCATTTGGTAGGAGCCGGAGTGATAGCACAGTGGGTGGGGCATTGGCCTTGCACACAGCCAACCTGGGCTCGATCCCCGGCGTGCTGCCAGGAGTAATTCCTGAGTGCAGAGCCAGGAGTAACCCCTGAGCATCGCCGAGTGTGACCCCAAAAGACCCCCAAATTCAGTGTGTACATGAAGTGCCGAGTATATTGGGACCACACCCAGCAATACTCAGGGGTTACTCCTGGTTCTGCACTCAGGAATCATTCCTGGAGATTCTTGGGGTATCGAATGGGATGTCAGGGATTGAACTGAGTTTGCCACACAGGGCAAGCACGCTCCCGCTGTATTATCTCTCCGCATCACCCCTTCCCGCCTACCTATTGTAGAACCTAAACTGTTTTGTCCAGGGGACTATCCTGACCTTGGAGTTTTAGTTAGGGCCTCGCCCCCACATCTCCCACAATGCACCCCAGACTTTGTGACCTCCCGGGAGCCATGGCCTCCCTACCAGCCCTGGGAACTTGGGACGCAAATGACTCAGCCAGGCCAGCGCCACCCTGCCCACCAAGAGCTGACCAGGTGGATTTGTCTGAACAGCGTTTTGGGGTGCGGTGGGTGTGGGAAGATGGAGGTGGATGGGGCTGACGCCAACACTGGCCGGCCAGCAGGAAGCTGCTGTAAATCAGATCTGGGGGCCAGGCTCTGAGCTTCCCCCCTGGGGGCCAGTGAGGGCCTCCAGTGGGAAGGGTAGGGCTGTGCTATGTGCTGCCAGTGGGCCAGTGGCCCGACACTGAGAGCCAGGGTCAGTGGAGTCTTGGGGCACAGGCCTGGAAACCTCAGTCTGGCCAGCTTGGCCCCTCGCTGTGCTGGGCCCCCTGATTTGGGGACACCCTAGTTACCCAGGAAACATACACGTCCATGAGCCCCACGTCCACGTCCCTGGGGCTTTCCAGGACCTTTCTCTGAGTCCCACCCCGCCTAGTGAGTTTCAGTCGCTGACTTCCGGCTTTGGGCATGAGAAAGAAGCGTGTTTCTGGTCAGGCCTGGGAGAGAGAGGAATCTGAGAGTGACGTGGACACCTGTAATCTCAGACCACTCCAGCATGACCAGTACCCCGGGAGGGTGTGTGCTGGTGGACGCCATCCCCCTCCCCTGCACTCTTCCCTGGAAGGGAGGGTCTGTGAGTGACAGAGGGGAGAAAGCCGACTGGCAGGGCTGCTGGCGTGTTAGGGGTGCCCGAGGTGTCAGGCACTCCACAGCCTTCCCTCACTGGACTCTTGAGGGACCCTGAGCCAAGTGCTCTAGGGCCTGGGGGAGGGCTGGAGACCAGCTTCGGCTGTTGCTGACGCAGCTGGACCTCCAAAGAATGTCCCGTGCCCCTCCCTCTGTATGGGGGAGTCCAGGCTCAGGGCTCAGAGGGAGCCATCCCTCAGGGACATCTGAAGGACCTCCGAAGTCTGCCCAGGCTTCCTACACCACCCCCAAGCCCAGGACCGCCCCTGGGGCGACTTGGCTTCTCAGGACATGTTTTCTGCCTTGAGTTTCCTTCTGATTTCTTGGAAAGCTGTGTTTGAAGGTTCTCGCCTGTTTCTGCTGTACCTGTACACACTGAAGATTCCAGTTAAGACTGGTTAGAATTGGGGAGTGTGGAGCCAAAGCAGAACAGGTCAACACGGGTTGGACCCTGGGTGGACCTCAGCATCCCATATAGTCCCCTGAGCACTGGCAGGAGTAATTCCTGAGTGCAGAACCAGGAGTAACCCCTGAGCATTGCTGGGTGTGACCCAAAAAGCTAAAAAAGTGTGAGGGCTGGAGAGACAGTCCAGGGCTAAGGCACTTGCACACTGCTGACCCTAGTTCTAATCCTGGTAAGCATCTGGTCCCCTATGACAAGAGATATCCCTGAGCATAGACAAGAGTCAGCCCTGAGCACAACCAGCTGTGATCCAAAAGCTCCCTACACCCTTCCCTCCGCCAAAATAAAAAAAAAAGGGAGTGTGAGCTTGGCACTGAGGCAGCATTGGCAGGATGGAGGAACAGGGCAGGAAACGGGGTTCAGGCGCTCCATCCTGCCGGCCCTGCAGCTCCCCTGTCAGCCCGCCCACCACTGTCCCGCTTCCTGATGCTCTGCCCCCAGCCCTGAGCCTTTCTCCAGCGCAGGGAGGTACCTGGCCTTGCAGAGGGTCAGAAAGGCTCCTTGGTCCTCACTGTGCTCAGTCACAGACTAAATCTTCCCTAGGGACTACCTAGGTTGATGGAGCCTTGGGGGCCGGAGCTATAGCACGGTGGGTAGGGTGTTTTGCGGTGCATGCAGTCAACCTGGGTTCGATTCTCGGCATCCCATATGGTCCCCTGAGCACTGCTAGGAGTAATTCCTGAGTGTAGAGCCAGGAGTAACCCCTGAGCACAGCCAGGTATGACCTCCCCAAATAAAACCTAGATTGATGGAGCCAAAACGAAGCCCCAGCCCCATCCTCCTGGGGCATCCAGAAGGGCTTCCTGGAGAAGGCCACCACCAGGCTCAGAAGGGAAGAGGCAGTGCTCCGCAGAGGGAACACAGTGGGTGGAGTGTTACTTGCTTGCACTGAGGTCTCTGGCTCAGCCGTGACCCGCTGGCTCTGTGCCTCTGGCTTCACTCCCTTCTCCAGGGCCTTCCTCTTTCCCAGCGACCAGCAGATCGACCTGGAGGTGTGGGCGGAGCAAGGCGAGTTTGACAGGACGGAGCTGCACCAGATGCGGGCACAGGACAATCGCCTGTTCTCCATCAGCCCCCAGGCGGGCACCCTGAACCCCGGGCAGGAGCAGATGGTGGAGTTAAAATACAGGTGCCCTCAGCCCCGCCCAGCCTGCACTCCAGGTCCTGGAGCACCCCCAATTTGCCCTGGCTCCCCACCTTGCACTGTCCTAAGTGGCGGAACACCTTTCAAGGATGCCACCTTCCCAGCTGTAGGGGGCTCAACTGCCCATTTGCTCCATCCCCGTTCCGGGGCTCCCAGGTGCTCCCAGTCACGAAGCCTAAATAAAGTCACAGCTGAACCGGTCCCCTCACTTCTACCACCCGTCACTCACGCTTGGATTGTCTCTCCACTTCCAGCCACCTGTTCGTTGGTACTGACCGTCTCCCTGTGATCCTCAAGGTGTCTCATGGCCGGGAGGTTCTGGTGAGACCCTCAATACCCTGGATGAGCAGATCAGGACCCGGGCATGGGGACTAACACACACACACACACACACACACACACACACACACACACACACACACACACACACACACACACCAGCTCCTCCGGGCACTGTGCTCTGCTGGGTGTTTGGGCTCGTCCCCAGGCAGGACGTGACTCCTGGGCTTTCTCTCTGCAGCTCAACTTCATTGGTGTGACGGTGCAGCCAGACCAGCCATACGTGCACTTCCTCACCACCAGCCACCACTTCGTCCCTGTCCCCATCGGCAAGAAACTGCCCCCACGCCAGGTCAGGGAACCCAGCCCTGATGGGGTTGGCTCTCAGTGTGTCTGTGTCCTCCTGGACAGGGAGACAGATGGGTACACACTTGCTCAGAGGGGTGACTGCAGGTCGAACCTCAAGATGGGGTGCTGGGTGTCGGGTGCTTAGGGCTCTGCCCTTTATAGATCCGGTTCTACGCAAACACGGATGGGTCTTCCCTCCTGCACCCGGTCTTCAAACTATGTCAGCCATTTATGGTAACAACCCAACACACACACACACACACACACTACACACACTCACACACACACACGTGAAACCAAGCATCAGCACAGTCTAGCACTGCCCGGGCAAAGCTTTCCCGTTGTCTCTGATTCTGGTCCACAAAGATTCCCTTGTGTCTGGCTCTGGTCCATTTTCTCTATGTGGGACATGCCTGCTCTCCTGGGGTGGCCCCTCCCCATGGAACGCTGCTCTAGAAGAAACTATTCCCTGTTCCCTGGGCGGCATGGGCTGAGCCTGGCTTCCATGCCTGGCAGCCCAGACTTCTCCAGAGGGAATTAGTCCCTTTGCCCTGAAAATGGATGTGGGAAATCCCCGGGGTCCCCAACTTGTCACAGCTCTGATGTTTGCAGCCTCGAGCCACTCGGTGTTTCTAAGCAGGGAGTTTGATCATCAGGACCTAAGACAGGAACCCCTAGCCTTGGGCTCTGTCCACTTCCCCACGCCCCTACAGTCAGGAACCCCATGGGGTTGGAGGGGTGGCCTCCCCAAGCCTGCAAAGCCTGGGCTCAAGAAAAAGAAAGGCAGGGGGCCGGAGCGATAGCCCAGCGCATAGGGCGTTTGCCTTTCGTGGCGGCCGGCCCATGCCAGCCCGGGTTCAATCTCCAGCATCCCATATGGTCCCCGAGCACCGCCAGGAGTAATTCCCTGAGTGCAGAGAAACTCCCTGAGCATTGCCGGGTGTGACCCCCCAAAAAAGAAGAAAGAAGAAAGAAAGGCAAAGCCCTGTGCCTCCCCGCAGCCATCTGCCCCCCAGGACTTTCCAGAAAGCTCAGAGCTCCTGGGCCTGGAGACACCCAGGGCCAGAGTCTGGAGGTCTCCTACTGAGGCCACATCTTCACTGTCACTCACGAGGTGAGGGCAGGCGCTGGCCGGGCCTGCAAGAGGGCAGTGCAGAGAAGTGGATGAATTCCGCAGACTCTCAGCAGACTCATGGAGATTTGCGGGCCTGGATCTGGGAAGCGGGAGAAACAGTAGAGGAAAACTGACAGGAACCCCAGTTTGAACTGCTAGGAGTAGAGGAGGAGGAAGGGAGATAAAATCAGGGCTGGGGGCAGGTATCAGAATGAAGAGTTTGACAAAAGTTGGGATACCCCAAGGCAGCTGGGGTGGTCCAGGCAGAGGTCGGATGCCAGCTTGGGAGAGGGTGCAGAGACCTCTGTGTGGTATCTGTGTGTGTATGTGTGGTGTGGTATGTATGTGTGTATGTGTGGTGTGTGGTGTGTGTGTGTGGTGTGGTGTGTGTGTGGTGGGGGTGTGGTGAGTGTGTGTGGTGTGTATGTGGTTTGTGGTATGTGTATGTGTGTTGTGGTATGTGTACATGTGGTGTGGTGGTGTGTGTGTTTTGGTGTGTGTGTATGGTGTGTGCGTGTATGGTGTGTGTGTAGTGTGTGTGTGGTGTATGTGTGTTGTGGTGTGTGTTGGGAGTGCTCCCTGGAGGAACTCCAGTTTCTCTTGTTCTCTCTCTCTTTTTTTTTTTTTTTTTTTTTGCTTCTTGTGTCACACCTGGCAATGCTCAGGGGATACTCCTGGCTCTTCCTTCAGGAATTACTCCTGGCAGTCCTTGGGGGACCATATGGGATGCCGGGGATCAAACCCGGGTCAGCTGCATGCAAGGCAAACGCTCTACCGCGCTGTGCTATGGCTCCGGCCCTCTTGTTCTCTCTTGCTTTTGAGAGAGTGCCGAATCCTAACCACTAGACCACCAGGGAGGTTCTCTCTTGCTTTGGAGTTCTCAGCTCCCTGATGAAGACTTTGACTGGAAAAATCACTGGTTTCTTCCAGGACGTTCTGAGGTTCCCAACCTTTAGGGAAACATTTTGGGAACCCTCAGATGACCCTTCTCTCACCCTCTACCACCACTCCTCCCCCTCCTCCCGCCCACCCTTTCTTTCTTTAAGCAGTGGCAGATACGGGAAGGGTGATTTCACCAGTGAAAAGTAGAGCCTAGAAAGTGTCCCCACAGTCTAGACAGGGACAGTCCCCACATCTCTAACACTAGTCACACTAGCCTTAACAGTCCCAATGGTCTCAAAAAGGTGGTTTGAGAGCAAATAAAAGATTCCAAACCACAGCAGGTGGACGCTTGCCTTGCATGTGGCCAACCCTGGTTCAATCCCCAGCACCCCCTATTGTTCCCTGAGCCCCAGCAGGAGTGATTCATGAGCACAGAGCCAGGAATAAATCCTGAGCACTGCTGGGTTCTGGGTGGTCCAAAAACCAAAACAAAAAATTGGGGGGGGTCTTTTGGGCCACTCCCAACGATGCTCAGGAGTTACTCCTGGTTCTGCACTCAGGAATTACTCCTGACTGTGCTCAGGGGACCTTATGGGATGCCAGGGATAGAACCTGGGTTGGCTACTTGCAAGGCAAACACCCTACCCACTGTGCTATCGCTCCAACCCCCAAGAAAAAAAATTTTAAATAAGGATTCTAGTATCACTATATCACTGTCTTCCGTTCATCATCGATTTGCTCGAGCGGGCACCAGTAACATCTCCCCTATGACCTGTCTCATGCAAGTAGAGCCCAAGGGCACCTGCTTGTTCCAGGAACATAAAGAGCCTCAAACCATTCCATGAGGTCATGGGAATGAGGTCTATAATTGTTACTGGTATCTGGCATATCAAATACGACACGGGTAGCTTGCCAGGCTCTGCCGTGGATTCTAGAAGATTCTAAAACATACCAGGCCAGAAATACAATCACGTAGTTCTTGGGGAATGGGCTCATAAGAGAAACCGGAGGTGTTTAGGGGAGTCCTAAGCACCTGAGACATCTGAGGCAACGAGGGGGCGTCCTGGAGGGTGCAGCGCCCCAGAATCCCTGGCTCTCTGCCCTGAGCTGCGGTGCCCTGTGCTTGTCCCTGCAGATATATGAGCTGTACAACGGTGGCTCCGTGCCCGTGACATATGAGATCCAGACCGACATCCTCTCGTGGGTGCAGGAAAAAAATTTCGGGCACCCCATCTTCACCTGCCTCAACCCCAAAGGCGAGGTCAAGCCTGGCACCACCGCAGCACCCTGTGGATCTTCTCCCTATTGAGGCCAAGACCTACAAGGTGAGCGGCTTTCTGGGAGCCTGGGGCACGTGGCAGTGCTGGCCTTGCTCTGACCAGCCCCTTCCGCAACCCAACTCCCCAGGTGAATGTGCCTATTCACATCTTGGACTGGAACTCAGCCCTCATCTGTTTCTACGGCGTGGGTTATGACCCCCCACATTATGGGGGACACAGCCCCATTCCACAACATCACCTCGTGGGACAACAGCTGCGCATATTCAAGGATGATGGTTCCTGGACAGGTGAGAAACAGAATGCTGGGCAAGCCCCGGGCCCAGGAGGAGGCGGAGGTGCCCAGGGTTACCAGTGCACAGGGGTGGGGAGGCTAGAAGGAGCCCAGTGGGGTGGAGAAGGGGGAGGGAAGCAGAGGGGAAACCCGAGACCAGACCAAGGCACCTCAGATTGATTGATTGATTTACTTATTTACCTATTATTTTTATTACACTGCCTTTAGACATATAAGTGTAAGATGCCCATGTTTGAGTTTTGGTTCTATAGTGTTTCAACACCCATCCCTCCACCCGTGCACATCTCCCATCACCAATGTCCCCACCTCCCTCCCCCCCTCCCCCAGCCCACCACCATGGCGGGTTCTGTATCTCCTTTCTCTCTTTCTCTCTATCTCTCCCTCCTGTCTACCTTTCCTACGCATGGTGGAATGTAGTATATTCTAGGACATGATTGGTTCCATTAGTTTGATGGACTGCGCGGACTTAGGGAGCCTCATGGTCAGCTGGGCTAGGGGAGAGCTAAGTGCCAGCTCTCCCCATTGCATCTGAGGCTCTGCATGCTATGCCTGGTTGCCCGGGGCAAGTTCCTGGCTGGGGCCACCGAGCTCCAGGACAAGATAGAGAGGGAAGGGGTGGTCCTAGCTCCATCTGACTGACGAATGCCCGGTGACTTCCACTTCTGGGTGCCGCCTACCTGGGCTCAAACTCAGCTACTCTGTTAATCTGCTCTTTTTTTTCTTTTTTGGGTCACACCCGGCGATGCTCAGGGGTTACTCCTGGCTCTGCACTCAGGAATTACTCCTGGCGGTGCTCAGGGGACCATATGGGATGCTGGGGATTGAACCCAAGCCAGCATGGGCCGGCCGTGTGCAAGGCAAACGCCCTACCCGCTGGGCTATCGCTCCAGTCCCTTAATCTGCTCTTGAGATCAGCATCTCTCCTGGGCGGGTTCTGATGTGCTGCAGCACCCGGACAGCAAAAATGGCGGCTATTGTGGTGGGCAAGTCTCGTCTGGGTGCTTTCGGAGGCCCCCAGAGGTGATGGACCCACTCCCAAAACCCATCTGTCCTCCTGGGAGCCTCATGGTCAGCTGTGCTAGGGGAGAGCTGAATGCCAGCTCTCCCTGTTGCATCTAAGGCTCTGCATGTTATGGCACCTCAGATTTAGAAGGCAGCACCCAGAGGCTTCCCCTGAGCTCTAATGCCCACATAAGGGACTGCTCAAGCACAGCCTTCACCCTGCCTGGTCTCTGGCAGCAGGGTGGGTGCTAGAAGGTTGAAAGGAGACCCCATGCAGAGCAGTCCCCTCCACATGGCTGGGCAGTCTGACTACCTGCTGCTTACTTGCCTCTCACACATGCATTGACCCCACGCTCTGTTTTATCACCCATGTGTCCATCTATCTATCCATTATCCATCCATCCATCATTTATCGTTCACCATCTATCCATCCATCCTTAGCCATCTGTCTTCCCGTTCATCATCGATTTGCTCGAGCGGGCACCAGTAACATCTCCATATGACCTGTCTCATGCAAGTAGAGCCCAAGGGCACCTGCTTGCTCCAGGAACATAATGAGCCTCAAACCATTCCATCAGGTCATGGGAATGAGGTCTATAATTGTTACAGGTATCTGGCATATCAAATACGACACGGGTAGCTTGCCAGGCTCTGCTGTGTGGGTAGCATACTCTTGTAGTTCTCTCAAAACCCAGCATTTATTGATGAACCGCATGGCCGCCTGCGGGCTGTGATAGGTTGGTCTGCTGGGTGGAGTTCTGATGAGGGGGACGTCCAGATGTGGACTTAGCCATCTAGGCATCATCAATCCATCATCACCCATCATCCACCCACATGTCCTTCATCTGTTTTATTTATTCATTTTTATATCAAGTATCGAAATGCTCATTGATCGATACAAGTATATAAAATCAGGGCATGGACATGACTTGATAAATGATGTAGATTTAATTTCAATGCTACCGTAAGAGGGGTGATTCAAACTCTCACCATCTGTTTCACACCACAAAAACCACTTCCAGGGCATTCATGTTCTCTCAAAACTGATCAGTTTTGTGCAAATAAACCATTTTAATTAATTAATTAGTTAATTAATTTTGCTCTTTGGGTCATGCCCAGCAGTGCTCAGGGGTTACTCTTTTTTTTTAAGTATTTTATTACACCACAGTGAGATATACATTTAAAAAAGATATACAATTAAAAGTACAGATAGACAATTAAAAGAGACAGACATGGGGTAAGCGGCCGCACGGTTCATCAATAAAAGCTGGATTTAGAGATGACTACAAGAGTATGCTACCCTGACGGCAGAGCCTGGCAAGCTACCCATGTCGTATTTCATATGCCAAATACTAGTGACAATTATAGACCTCATTCCCATGACCTGATGGAATGGTTTGAGGCTCTTTATGTTCCTGGAGCAAGCAGTTGCCCTTGGGCTCTACTAGCATGAGACAGGACATATGGAGATGTTACTGGTGCCCGCTCGAGCAAATCGATGATGAACAGGAAGACAGTGCTACAGTGATACAATTGAAAAGTTCATATTTGAGTTTTGGTCATACAGTGTTCTAGCACCCAGCCCTCCACCAGTGCCCATCTCCCACCACCAACATCCCCAGTTCCCTCCCTCCTCCCCCAGCCCACCTCCATGGCAGGTTCTTTATTTCTTTCCCTTCTCTTTTTCCTTCCCTTCCAGACTATGGATTACAGAACGTACATTAAAGGGTTGTCATGTGTATCTTTTTGCCTGTATTTAATGCTCAGTTCTAGGTTGGTATTAGTACCCTCGACAATTGTTAGCACACTGTTCCATTTTCTGTCTTACCTAGCCTCTGACTCCCACACACGTTTGTGATAATTTCCACCTTTGACAAGACCTCCTGATACATGTTTCACTTGACCTTGGAAGTTGGTATCATAATATGTACATATATATTTATGTCATGCAAATAAATGCAGTCATTCTGTATCTGTCTCTCTCCTTCTGGCTAATTTCACTCAACATAATCTTCTCCATGTCCATTCAGGGGTTACTCCTGGCTCTGCACTCAGGAATTACTCCTGGCAGTGCTAGAGGGACCATATGGGATGCCGGGGGATCAAACCTGGGTTGGCTGCATGCAAGGCAAAAGCCCTACCGCTGTGTTCCAGGTTGTTGCTCCAGCCTCCATGTTTGTTTTTTTTAAAGACTTGTTCACTTGCCCAGACTAAAGGATATTAAAAAATTAGCAATAGACATAATAAAATATATTTTAAAATCTAACAATAAAGCCCATGATTAGAGGTAGAAAGGCAGGCAATATACTATTATGGCAATACCCATCAATTATAGTTAAGATTTTTTTTTCTGTAGCAACCAGTGGATAATCAAAGATTTCAACAGCTCAAATATTACTGAGGAGAGTGCATTTATACAGCATTCAGTGTGGCTATCTGGTTAGGGGCCGGGTGACAGCACAGTGGGTAGAGCATTTGCCTTGCACACAGCTGACCTGGGTTCGATCTCTGGCATCCCATATGGTCCCCCGAGCACCACCAGGAGTAATACCTGAGTGCAGAGCCAGGATTAACACCTGAGTATCGCCGGGTGCAACCCAAAAATAAATAAAGCAGTAGTCTAGGATGACTGGTAGCATCTACCAAGCTCATTTTGAGGATCAAAAATTATCGACTTGGGGGGCTGGAGCGATAGTCCAGCGGGTAGGGTGTTTGCCTTGCACGCGGCCGGCCTATGCCGGCCCAGGTTCGATCCCCTGGCATCCCATATGGTCCCCCGAGTACCGCCAGGAGTAATTCCTGAGCGCAGATCCAGGAGTAACCCCTGAGCATTGCTGGGTGTGACCCAAAAAGCAAAAAAAAAAAAGAATTATCAACTTGGGCCGGAGTGATAGCCCAGCGGGTAGGTCGTTTGCCTTGCATGCGGCAGGCCTGTGCCAGCCTGGGTTCGATCCCTGGCATCCCATATGGTCCCCCAGCACCGCCAGGAGTAATTCCTGAGTGCAGAGCCAGGAGAAACCCCCTGAACATTGCCAGGTGTGACCCAAAAAAAAAGCAAAAAAAAAAAGTATCGACTTTTGAGAGGCTGAGTTTATTTAGCCATGCCTAGGAGAAAACGTGAAACCGTTGGCTATCCGGGCTCTCTGAACCTTAGCAGGACAAGTACAGTGTAGACAAGGGCAGTTCTATGTCCCATGGCCACTGCATGGAAGTTGCTGTCGCTGGCACTCAGGGGCCGGAAGTGGTGGCTGCCGCGAGCCCCCGGCCAGGCCGTGCTGTGTGTCTCTTCACAGAACGTCTTCCTGTCCCAGTCCCACATCTCCCTGGGAAACATCCCAGTGCAGAGCAGGTGCAGTCGCCTGCTCTTCCTCAACAACATCTCCAGGAAGGAGACCATCGTGTTCGTCTGGATGCTGAGGTCGCTGGACTTTGGGGGGAGGTTCGCGTCCCTGACACCCAATCCCAAGCTCCTGACTGCCCCACCCCACTGGCCCTTCGGTCCCATCTTGCCCCATTCATCCAGCCCACTCCTCTCATCCCACCTCACACATCTTGTCCTCCGGCCCAGTCCGCCCTCCCTTTGTTTGTTTGTTTGGGGGCCATCCCCAGCGGTGCTCGGGGCTTACTCAGGGCTCTGCACTCAGGGATCACTGCTGGTGAGGTTCGGGGACCTTATGAGGTGTCAGGAATTGACATGGTATAGTGCCCTTCCCGCTATGCTATTGTTTCCGACCCAATTCACTTTCTTCTTTTCACTGTGGTCACACCTAGAGATGCTCAGGGCTTACTCCTGGCTTTGAGCTCTGGGATCACTCCTGGAGGCAGTGGTGGGCCATGTGTGGTGTCTGGGGTAGAACCCAGGTCCACTGACCGCAAGACAAGCGTCATAACTCCTGGAAGTCTCTTTCTCTCCGGCCCTGAGTCCAAAACACCCTGACCCGCCCCTCATATGCCATCCCTATGGTGCTCCAGAGACCCTCCCCCAATCCAACAGTTGTCTGTAACTCCCATGAGCGGGAAGCTGGCCCCCGGGGAGACAGTGCCCTTCGTGGTGACGCTGAAGACCACCTCACATAGCAGCTTCTACAGCATGGAGCTGGTGTGCAAGGTAGGATCCATCCCGGAGCCCAGATCCGAGCCTGGGCTGTGGGGGTGGCTTCAGAGATACTGAGCATCATGGCACAACCCAGGCCAGGCTGCAGGCCTCTGCCTCCCCACTGTGCTTGGCCGCAGGTCTACCAGCAGGAGAAACTGCAGCAGTTCCACCGGGAACTGCAGGCCTGGAATGCCCAGAAGAAGAGGCAGGAGGAGGAATTCATCATCACAGACAGAACGGTGAAGGTGAGTGGGCGGGGCCTTGGCCATGCCCAGGTTCTGGCTGACCTCCCTGGAGGACAGAGCAGGGGCCCCAGGTGGTTCTCCACACCTCCCAGGTCAGCTGCCACGGAGCAGATTTCAGCCTAGCATCTACCCGAGATAATGTGAGTGAAGACGGCTTGCTGACATTCCCGTGCCATAGACAGTGTTAATGAGCCTACTGGGTGCCAGGCCAGTATTAATGAGAGCCTATTAGGTGCAGGGTCAGTATTTCATGGACCTACTAGGTGCCAGCCATTGTTAGTGAGCCTACTAGACGCATGGCCAGTGTTTCAGTTCTTTTATTTTGGGGCCTCAGTTAGTGGTACTCAGGGGCTGCTCCCTGCAGTGTTCTGGTGGTGGGGGGGGTCACACATGCAGAGCTCACACTCCAGCCCTGCAAGCCATTCCCAGCCGTGGTCGAGTCCTAGGGAGCAGGACACCGTCTGTGGGAGGGCTGATGAGGGAGCTGCGGTGTGGGTGCAGGTTCCCGCCTGCCTGGACTCTTGCTGTGTCAGAGACCCGCCAAGATCCTGCTCCTGTTATTGGTCTCTCTACTTCCAGCTTTGATTTTTTTTTTGTAGCCTTTTCTGGTTGGTCTATGATTTGGGCCACCCTGATGATGCTCAGGGGTTATTCCTGACTCTGCACTCAGGAATTCCTCCCAGCGGGGCTCAGGGGACTATATGGGATGCCAGGGATCGAACCTGGGTCAGCTACATGCAAGGCAAATGCCCTCCCAGCTGTGCTATCACGCCAGCCCCTGGGATGTGTCTTCTAAGGGACAGAGGTCCCACAGGTTAGAGGCCGTCTCCTCCTCGTCCCTTCAGTTGGGTCACCAGCACTTCCCCGCTCCAAGTAGCCACTTCTTTAGGGAAGGTTCTGGAAGGAGGTGGGAAGGACCAAGAGGGAAGTAGGTCTTAGCTTAAACATCTGGTCCTGCAGCGGTCAGTGGGAACGGGAACAGGGTGGGTGTTCTAAACCTTCCTGAGCGGGCATCTCTTTGCTCCCCAGAGAAGGACCTGCTGTGAGGTCACGGAGCCTGTGAGGAAGTACAAGGTGAGGCAAGGCTGGGGCTCGGTTCCTCCCCCGCCATGCTGAGGGATCTAACCTCCTAGCAGGGGCCCTCTAGGAGCTATCAGGAGGGTGATACCTGTCACCTGGTTGGGGACCTGAGTGTTGAGAATGCAGGTGGGTCCCACACCCCCAACTCACGGCTTCTCCTCCCCGAAGACGCTGCCCCCCATCAAGCACCAGCCGGTGCCCAGCCAGCCGGCCTGCTGGAACCTTCAGATTCCCAAGGAGAAGACCACGCGGCAGTGTCCCCAGGCGCCCCAGCCCAGCCTGCTCTTCCTGGGCCTCACTGCTCGGGCCCATTCCATCCAGTCCTTTCTGGACAACTTCTCCAGTTTCCCCTGCTTCTTCCTGCACAGGTGAACCTCTGTCCAGAACAGGAGGGGCCGTGCGGGCCCTGTGCCTTCCCTGCTTGACGGACTGAAGCCAGGGCAGCGCAGTGGGGGCTAAGTGGGGGACTGTGGAGCCCAGGATGCCCCCATGGTGACAGAGACCCTTAGGAGCTGGGACAAGGCTTCAGAGCACCCCTAGGAACCTGCTTAGCAGCCCCCAGTTTCCTCTCCTTCTCTCTAGACCCCCAACTTCCTCTCCTTCCTCCTTCCTGTCTGGTCCATGGGGCTCTCACAGGCCGGTGCTGACTGAGGCAGGGGCTGGGCTCCCCAGAGTTCAGGAAGTTTACCTGTGGCAAAGACTGGGGGAGAGTAACAATTATAGACTCATTCCGAATGGATTGAGGCTCTTTATGTTCCTGGAGCAAGCAGATGCCTTGGGCTCTACTAGCATGAGACAGGACATATGGAGATGTTACTGGGGCCCGCTCGAGCAAATCGATGATGAATGGGAAGACAGTGATACAGTGATACAGTGAAAGACTGGGGGGGGGAGTGTTGACCAGGCCGCTCAATCCGTGGCCCTGCCCCAGGGAACTGGCCAAGAAGAAGCCCCCAGGAAGAAGCAGAGGCCTCTAAGAAGGACCCCGCTGGTTCGGGGCTCTCTGTCTGCAAGCAGGAGAAGCAGCTCCTCACCGACTGTCTCTCCACCATCATCAGGTGACCCCATCCCACACGCCCTACCCCACTGCATCTGCCCAAAGACCCCGGGTCCCTCTGCTCTTCCCTTCCTAGATAATAGAACTTAGAACTTCCCTGCAGATCTTCTAATGGCAGCCTCAGGCCCTCCAGCATGGTGCAGCTGCAGTGGAGCTGGGGTGTCTGTGGGCTGGGGTGTCTGAGGACTGGGGCCAGGCTCTGCCCAATCCTGGCTGGTGAATGGGTCCCAAACTCCTCCTCTCTCCTTCCTGGGCTCCTCCCACTCTTCTGCAGTTCTCACCTGGTCACCTCTAAGAATCCATGGTGCCCAGAGACCAGAGGGTAGGACACTTGCCTTGCAAGCAGCAGACCCGGATTCAATCCCCAGCACCCTTTATGGTCCCTGAGCCCCACCAGGAGTGATTCCTGAGCACAAATCCTGGAGTAAGCCCAGAGCACTACGTGGTGTGGTCCCAAAACAAAAGCCAGGCAAACAAAAAAGAATCCATGACACCCCAAAACACCTTCTTCTTTTCAAGGGGTGTCGGGAGTGGCACTGGGGCTATTCCCGTTGACAGTCACCCCCAAACACAGTCCTGGGGGTTGGGTGCTGCAGATCAGTAAAACAGTGGCTCTCAGCCCAGTGTGATGACCGGGGCTCCGGGACTCCACCTGGCAGTGCTGGTGGGGACAGACGGTGCCAGGGGTCAGACTTGGGCACACAGAACTTGCAAGGTCTATGCCCCAGCCCTCATAGCCTCCTTGGTCCCAGAGATACCCCCCATTTAAAGTATGGGAGTGGGGGCTAGGGTGAGAGTCAATGGGCAGGGTGATTGCCTTGCATATGGCAGATTGAGGTTCAATTCCCAACACCCCATTATGGTCCCTTGAGCCTGCCAGGAGCAACCCCTGAGTGCAGAGCCAGGAGTAGCCCTGAGAACAGTCAGGTGTCCCCAAACCCAAATAATTAATAATAATAATGATAATAATAATAATAATAATAGTAATAATAAAGCATGGCGGGGAGTGAAAGAGATGCAGGGCTCCCCTCTGCACTTTACGCCTGTATGTGGGCATGGTAGGCGGGGTGCTACTGGGGGAACCATGAAGCCAGGGTCCCCTGGAGCTGTAGGGCTTCTTGGGCTGGGAGACTTGCCCTCTGCTCTCCCCCCCACCCCAGAGGCCTGTTGGAAGACAAGACCTTCCACGATGCCACGGACCAAGGCCTGGAGGAGCAGGTCCCCTATTTCTCCCAGTTCTGGGACGAGGATCTGATCAGGTCCAGGGCGCAGAGAAACAGCCTGCACCCAAAGCCAGCCCCGGGTGCCAGTGCCCCCGGCGAGCAGGACAGCGAAGAAGACCAGAAGGATGAGGAGCCCCAGAGCTCAGAGAAGGAGGCAGGGAAAGAGGAGGAGAGCCCCGAGGAGAGAAGAGGAGGAAGAGGAGGAGGAGGAGGAGGAGGGGGAGGAGGAGGGTCTGGGAGAGAAGGAAGAGAGAAGCTGGCATGGCCCGCGATGGCGCCCCGGGCAGGGCCCTGAGTCTCAGCAGTCCCTGAAGTGGGAATGGCAGCAGCAGGAGCAGCCGGTGGCCGTGGAAGGAGGAGCAGGAGCTGCAGGAGAAGGAGGCCATCAGACGGTGAGAGTCCCCGGGCGGGGCTGGGAAGGGAGATGGACGCCATCAGACGGGGAGCCCACTGGGGGTGGGAGCCGTGGGGTGGGGTTCCCCCTCAAAGTCACCCAGCAGCTCAGCTCCACTCACCTGGGAAACGAGGTCTCCCTGACAATAGTCACCAAGGAAGTTTCCTATTTATGTTTTTTAATTTTGTTTCATTTTACTATTATTTAGCCTTGGGAGTCACCTCCAGCAATGCCCAGGGGCTACTCCAGTCTCAGTGCTCAAGAGTCACTCCCTGAGGTGCTTAGGGCTGGTGATAAATCCCAACCTCCAGGGGCGAAGAGATAGTACAGTGGTTATAGTGTGGCTGCACGTGGCGACCCCAGGTTTGATGCCCAGCATCTCATATGGTTCCCTGAGTACAGCCAAGAGTGATCCCCTGAGTGCAGTGCCAGGGGGTCGGCCCTGAGCACCTCTTGGTATGGTCCCCAAACCAAAAAACATTTTTTAAAAAACCCAACCTGCAACATGCAAAGTCATTTTCCAGTCTCTTGAGATAACTCTGCGGCCCTTATTCACTTATTTTATTTGATTTGGGAATACATCCAGCTGGTGCCAGAGGGCCCGGGTCAGCCCAGCAGTGCTCTGGGAACCCGGGAGTGCCAGAGATGGAAACTGGGGCTTCTGCCTGCAAAGCAGCTGCTGGTGCTCCGGCCTTTAAGCCCGCTCTCCAGCCCAGTCTCCAGGGGTTCTTAACTGGATTTCTTGGGGCTAAGGGGGAAGTGTCGCCTCTTCTTTACAGCCTTTCCCCCTCTGCTTCTGCCTCTGCCCACAGACCCTGACCCGGGCTAGGGCTGGGCTGGGCTGGCTCCCGATCCCTCGTCTTCCGGTGGCTGCCTCTCCTTCCGCTACCCAGAGCGTCTGTTTACACTGGATCCAGAGATGCCGTCTAGCGTTGGGAGGGCCGGGAGCAAATGAGGATCTATGTGTGCTACTCGCAGCATTCAGGAGAACCACAGCGATGACCAGGTCCCTCACCATCTCTCTCCTCCGCCCCACTCACCCCCCATCCTGCAGACTCCCGGCTTTCGCCAACCTGCAGGAAGAGCTCATGGAGAACATGATCAGGAACGTCCTGGTGGAGGCCAGCCGCGGGGAGGTGGTGCTCACCTCGCGGCCACGGGTCATTGCTCTGCCGCCGCTCAGCGCGCCCAGGTGGGGCGCCTGTGCCAGGGGCTGCCTGGTCCCAGTGTGCAGGGGGTCCCAGGGGCGTCGGGGAAGCCGCGTCCCCACCTCTACCTGGACCTCTCTGTCTTCCAGGGTTCGAAGTCCCGACCAGCTATTCCCAGTTCAACAAGAGGACACATCTCGCTCGTCCCTGAACGCATGAAGGCCTAGGGACCCCTCTGCCCAGCCCCTCTGACCACTTTAGCTCCCCACTAGTAAAGCATTTAGCCTTTTCATGCCATCTGCTTTGACTTTAATTCCCCTCCGCGAGAGGGACAGAAAATGGGCTCAGTCCCAACCCGGTCCCCAGGTTGGGACTTGACTTAGAATTTGGGAGTTGGTGCAGGGGCGCACCGGGGCAGGGCCGGCGCTGGCCGATAGAGGCGCGCCCGGGGAGACACTTGCTGGATTTCGCCCCGGCTCCGCCTGGCACCCGAGACCCACCTGGGGCGCAGGGCCAGCTCTGGTCGGGAGAGGGCGCCAGAGAGGCGCAGTCTGGCCTTTGCCCCAGCTCAGCCTGGCACCTGGGAGCCCAGCGCCACCGCGGCCAGGCGGCAGGTGGCCTGGGGCGCAGCGTCCACCTCTCCCCTCCTCCCTACCTTGCTGACCTGAAAAGGGCCCCTCCACCGACACCCCTTTCCCAGCTTTAGCCGGGCTCCCGATCTTTGGGAAGGATACGGAAAGCCCAGACGCGCGCCTGAGGGCCAAGAACTAAGATACCGGCCGGCAGGGCAGAGGCCACCATAGACAGCGGGTCACAGACCCTACGTACAAAGCTCATAAGCGAAGAGTTGGGCGGGGTGGGGGCGTGGGGAGGGGTCCCACCTTCCCGGATCCCGCACCCCGAAGCCCGTGCCTGGCTGCCTCTGTCCTGGACTCCTCCTCCGCCCCGTCCCCCTCCCAGCAGGTGGGTGGAAAAGTGACATCTGGTGTTGTTCCAGAGGCGCCCCAGTCCCCG
Organism: Cryptotis parvus; assembly: GCA_021461705.1. NCBI lineage: Eukaryota > Metazoa > Chordata > Mammalia > Eulipotyphla > Soricidae > Cryptotis > Cryptotis parvus. The sequence continues at coordinate 74,525 of JAJIBD010003802.1, read as the reverse complement.
ACACCCCTCCCTGCCTCCCCACCCCCGCCGCCAGGCCTCGGAGGATCGCCGGCCCCGGGCGGGGGCGGGCCGGGGGTGGGGGCGCTCCTCCCTCCTCTGAGTCAATATTTGCCCCGAGCAAACGGGCGCGGGCCAGGTGTGTGTTGGGGGGTGCTGCGCGCCCAGGGGCGGGGACTGCACCGGCCGTATAAGAGCGCGCGGACCCCCCGGCTCCCGCACAAGCGCCGGGGCGTGGGCTGGGGGACCCCACCCGGGCGGGAGGGGCAGGGGGCGGCGCCCGGCCGAGGGGGCGAGGGGGGGGGCGGGCCGGTGTGCACCTGCCGCGGCCGCCGACGTGTCAGCCGCTGGTGCGCGCAGGTGAGGGCGGTGGCGAGCGGGGCCCCAGCCGAAGACCCGGACCCGAAGGAGATCGTCAAGGGCCCCGGGCCCTCCGCCTCCCCGCCCGCGACGAGCCCCCCCGCACAAACCGGACCTGAGCGTTTTGTTCGTTCGGCTCGCGTGAGGCAGGGGCGGCCTGTCAGCCCCGGAGCCCGGCCGGCCGCCACGCAGGCACCCGCCGCCGCCACTGCAGCCACCGCCGCGCGCCGGGAGATCCGGCTCCCAGCCCGGTCCGCCAGTCCGAGCCAGGGGCCCTAGAGACTGTGGCCCTGGCGGCCAGCCGGCGGCCCTGTCCCCGAGACTTCTGTGGCCTTGGGCAAGTCATTTCCCCCCAGCGCCCCGCTTTGCTCTAGGCGTTTCCACCCGGGAAGGGGGTGACCTGGCCAGGCCCTCCCCGGTCTCCCTCTCACTAAGCCCAGGGTCTGGTTTCTGGGCTCCCTGCCATCTGTCGGGGCGCCCCTGAGCCGGAAAGATGGGGCTCCGGGTAGAGGGAGGGCCAAGGCTGAAAGGTATGGAAAAAGCCGGGGCACGCAGCTGAGGACCCGCAGGCCGCGGTCAAGGCCATGTGTCTCTTGGCTGACATCTGGGGGGTGATTCCGTGCCATTTCTCTGCCCCCTTTGCAGGGCATATGTCTGGGTAGAGTGAAAAGGACAACACATGGTTCTGCCAGCTCCTCCGGGCGGGTCCCCAGGCGTTAGGGCGCCCCCACCATTCACATCAGCCCAGAGACCTGCTTGTTGGGGGGGAGGCTGCACGGATGGGCTTAACCACAGGCTCACCCAGGACCCAGCTCCCAGATTGCTGGGATCTTCCTGCTGGAGGGGGCAGAGGCAGGCAGCTCCCTGGCCGGGAACTCTGGCTCCCTTGGCCTGGGGTGCACCTGAGCCCCCTGGCCCATCCCCTGACCTGGGGTTCCCCTAAACAGAAGGTGGTGTTCCCTGGTTGAGGAAAGCTGGTGAGCTCACACTGGGGAGCCCCAGTTTCCCCTGACGGTGAGCGGGAGCATCTTGGGAAGGGCTGCAGCCCCGCGCCTGAGCCGTGCAGAGGGAGCCCACAGGAAGTGGGAAGTCACCGGCACCTTCTGGCTCCAAGCTGGAGGCTCCAGGGCGCAGGCTGCACCCTCCCCTCTGGACCCCTCACCCACCCCCTCATACCCCAGTCTGCTGAGTCCCCTGGCCGGAAAGAGAGGAGGAGGGAGGGAGTATACTATCCCAAGCCGGGCAGGTGTGGGGGAGCACCCTGGGGGCTATGGCGAGGGTCTGGGGACATTATTGGGGTGCTGGGCTTGGGAGGGGGATCCACGGTCTGCAGGCTGGGGTGCACCCGCCCTAATCTTGGTTCCCCGCGGCTCCTGGGCTCAGGCCTTGGCTTCTGGCCTGCTGCTCCCTGGACGGCACTTCTCCCACCCCAGCATGAAAGGAGGGGGGAAGCTCCCCCTGAGACCCCCATCCACCGTCTGAGACTTCCCTGGACTGGATTCCCCAAGCAAAGCAGCAGGGCGTGAGCAAGAGGGTCTCACGCTGTAGGTGGGCCTTCCCATTTCCCCAGATCTCCGGTCGCCCCCATGACCCGCATTTCCTGGCCCAGGCCTGAGCAGCTCCAGGAGCCGCCGAGCCCGGAGCGGCTCTGCCCGCGCTGGGCGGAGTCCGCAGCCCGGCGCCAGGCCTGCCTGCAGGTGCGGGCTGGGGAGGGCTCAGCAGCTGGTGCTCGGAGCAGGCCTCCCAGCCCAGCCTGCGCCTGCTTCCTGTCACCCCTGTCAGCACCCGGCTGCCACGGGAGGGGGCCTGGGGAGAGGGAGAGGGGTGGGAGCCGTGGGGCACCAGAGAGGGGGAAGCATGGAAAGGAGCGTGGAGCGCCCAGGAGGGGTCCAGTCAGAGGGGAAGAGAACCTCCAGCTGTGGGGGCTCAGTGCAGGGGACCCTCCGCCCCCCACCTCACCTCCAGGGCAAGGACTGGTGAGACCAGACTGACTCTGGCAGACTCTGTGAGATCACCAGGGACACAAGGAACAGAGGGACAGAGAAACATGGGGAAACTGGGAGAAGCGAACTCTTCAGCGGGGAGGAGGGGCACAGGTGCAAGGTGCGGAAGGGGGTAGTACCATGTGGGCATGGGGCAGACCCCCACGCCAGGAGCACGTGATGACTTCATAGGGCTCGTAGGGGGCGCCAGTGGTCCCACTGGGATCTGGAGGTTCCGAGGGGGTTGGGGGGCCCCTGTCTCTGTCTCTCTGAGCAGACTCTCCCCTCCCACCTCGTCTAGAGAAGAGGTACAGGTTTGGGGTGCAGAAGGGTCTGGGGTGCTGGGACATGAGCCGTGTCTCTCTCTCTCTCTCTCTCTCTCTCTCTCTCTCTCTCTCCTCCCTCCCTCCTCCTCCCTCCCCGGAGCTGGCTGCCTCCTGGCTGCGCTCTGCTGATTCTGGCCCAGGTGAGAAAGGAGAGATGTGGGATGGAGAATGCATGCGGGCCACTGGGGGGAGGTACCGGTGCTAATCCCCATCGGGGCCCAGCCACCCAGCTGACCTTCTCCGAGCTTAGTCCCCATGGCGACTGGGCTACTCACCCCCTCACTAGGGCCGGCCTGGGGAGGGGCAGGGGCAGGGCCTTCGAGGCCCCGCAGGATCCCAGGAGCAGCTGCCCGCTCTGGCCAGGCCCAGGCAGAGGGCAGAAAGTGCCAAGGCCACTGGGACCCCAAGCCTCCCTTATCTCGAAGCCTCTTTGGGAAGTTGGGTGCAGATCCCAGAGAATTGTGTCCAGTCCTGACTCCTGAGGGTGGGGAAACCAGGAAGGAAGGTCAAGTGCAGGGGGCGGGACACCCCTGGCCAGGCCTGAGGGGGATTCCTGGGTCCCCTGGTGGTGCTCAGGGGTTCTTAAGGTGCCAGGATGGAGCTGGACCTCACGCTGCCGAAGCAGGTGCTCAGCCCACTGGGCCCTCTCTGACCCCAAAGCCGACTCTGACCAAGACACCCCAACAGTAACCGCAGATACTTGTGGGGGTGCCTCTAGGGTCCCGCTCTGGCTCTTACACCAAAGGCTTTGAGACAATCCCTGTTTTACAGAGGGGACGGAGGCAGGCGCTGCCAGCCCAACCCCCCAAAGGCGCAGAGGAACTCGCCCTGCACTATGGCTGGCACAGGGCTCCTGCCCACCCTACACCTTCCGGCTACTCTGGGGGGTGGATGGTAAGGATGGTTTTCACTCAGGGACAGCAGAGAGGGCTGTGGAAAATGGCCACGCACACCCCCAACACAGGGCTGGCACCCAGCACTTCCGGCGAGAGAGTGGAGGAGGAGGAGGGAGTCAGGCGCCCCCTGCTAGAGGACCTGCAGTGCCTTTGGCTGCTGGGAGGAGAATGTTCCAGGCTGAGGTGGGTGGGCTAGGCTCTGTGCCAACTGACCCTGAAACTGCCTTCCGTGCCCTGCCCCCACTTCCAAGTGCCAGCCTGTGGCTTTGGGTCGCAGTGAGTGGGTGGGAATGAAAGGATCCTCCCCACCCTCTCCCCTGCCGCCCCCCTTCATTCTCCTTTCCAGCAGGGGCTTTGTCTTGGTCTGTGTGGGTGGGGCTCCCGCCCTGGGCACGGCAACCCGTGGGCCCAGCTGCCCGCCCCTGTGGGCTGCTGGTCCTCGCTGCACCTCCTTATCTCTGTCTCCCGGGGAGACCAGACCTCGCCACCCCCGGAAAGGTGCTAGCCTCTCCAGACCCCGTGGGGCAGGGCGGCCGGCAGGGTCTGGGCGGGGCGGGTGTCCCGAATTTGCATTTGAGTCTCCAGAAGCCCTGGCTGATTTCCTAGGGAAATGAGGGGAGGGATGGGAGCAGAGAGGACTCTGGGAGGTCTGGGGGTCCTATATGAGGGTGATTGCCCCTGGTGATGTGCGGGGACACTTCCCAGATCCAGCTGAGAGATGAGGATGGAGCTTGACACATTCGTGGGCCGCCCGCCTATCCCCGGCTGGAATGGGGAAGGGAGGTGTGTCTGCGGGTCTCTAAGCAGGATTTTAGGGTGCCTAGCGGGACCTGCTAGAATCAAGGGGAAGGGAGGGCGGTCCTGAGGGTTTCTCTATAGAGTCCAAGTCTCCCATGAAATAAACTGGACGGCGCGGGCGGGGTGGGGAGCTGTATCCCGGGGTGGATCAGGGGTCGCCTTCACCCGAACCTCCCTTGGCGAGGCTGTGGGTGGAGGATGCTGAGCTGGCAAACAAGACCACTGCGCTCTTCATGCTCCGGGACGCTCTGAGCACCAGGGCTGGGAAAACAAACAGGACCAGCTGCTGGGGGAGGGGGCGGCAGGAGGTGCTGGAGGGGGACCAAACTGAAGGAGGCTGGGGTGGAGGAGACTCCAGGCCTGACCGCCCCTTCTGGCCCCTCACCCCTAAGCTAAGGAGGAACTGGGGAATGAGCCCCCCCTTCCCGCTCCCAGGTCCTGACGTCCCAGACATCCGGCTTCGTTGACAGTGGGGTCTGTTGCAAAGAGCAACACGGGGCTGTTTCGCTGCCGAGAAACTGAGACAAAAGGAGAGGCGATACCGATGAGCTCCCCGCAGATCCCGAATGCTGAGCCCAGAGCCCAAATCCCAGCCGGTTCCCCCTTCATCCGCGGGTCTCCGAACTACACGGTCCTCTCGGGAGGACGCGGAGGTGGCCCCGACGCCCACCGTGGCGCGCTCCCGCAAGCAGACGCACAGCCTGACGCACTGGAGCCGGGCTCCGACGCCCCTGGGACCCCAGCCTCGACCCAGCTCACCCACTGCCCCAAAGCCTGCGAGACTCTCTTGCTCCCCCTGCTGGCCAGAACCTGCACTGTCGGGGGAGCGGCGCCTCCATCCACACCATAGGTGCCTGGTGGGTGATACCCAAGCCAAGCCTCTTGCCTCCATGTGTAGCTTACATTTTCCCTTGTGGGGGTTTTTTTTAGGGGGAAATGTTCGTTTAAACCCCTGGTAATGTCTCTCACTCAGATGCCTCTAATCCAGAATTTGTTCCTCCATGTTCTAGAGCCTGAATTTTTTTTTTTTTTTTTTGCTTTTTGGGTCACACCCGGCAATGCTCAGGGGTTACTCCTGGCTCTGCACTCAGGAATTACTCCTGGTGGTGCTCAGGGGACCATATGGGATGCCGGGAATCGAACCTGGGCCGGCATGGGCCGGCCGCGTGCAAGGCAAACGCCCTACCCGCTGGGCTATCGTAGAGCCTGAATTCTTGGCATTTTCCTTCACGTGTGACCCTTGGCAGAAACTGAATGAAGAGAATGAAGACAGGGACCCATGGGAGACTCTTGCTGCCCCCAGTCTGTTCCAGCACCCCAGAACTGCAGGGGTATAGTGAGATGTACCACCACCCCTCTGTGGCCATTGGGAAAATCTCCACACCCTTCCCTGCACAGAGTGGGGAGTTTTATTGAGCACCTACTGTGTGTTCGGCACCTAACTCAGTCTTTTTTTAATCACCGTGTGATAGGCCATTACAAAGCTGTTCATGATTTTCAGTCATACAATGTTCCAACACCTATCCCCTCCACCAGTGCACATTTCCCAGCACCAATGTGCCCCATTTCCCTTCCCACCCCTCAGCCTCTCTCTCTCTCTCTCTCTCTCTCTCTCTCTCTCTCTCTCTCTCTCTCTCTCTCTCTCTCCCTTTGTGCATTGTGGTTTGCCATACAGACACTGAGGGTTATTATGTCTATCCCTTTACTTTCAAGAGTCACAGAGCTCAGGTTGAGATGAACATTTGAGAACCGGCCACAGACCCAGCCCTGTGCCGGGATGAAGCTTGTGGTCTGCACAAGAGGATACTCCACACAGCCGCGCACACCCACCAACAACAGGTGGGAGGTGTGTGAGTCCAGAGGGACTCCAAGCAGGGCGACGGGGGACAGCACAGGCCTTGCAGACATGAGACCCTGAGTTCTAGCCCCAGGACCCCTGTCCCCAGGCCGCCTGCCTGACTGCAATCCTGGTACCTCAACCAGGTGTGTGCAGGCACCGCAGCTGACATGCCTGCCCTGTAGAGTGTGTGAGGGCCCCTCTTTATCTCGGGACAATAACTTAGGGAACTGTGGGGCTTCCTCCTTAGGTACCCCATGCCCAACCTTTCCTACCCTTTCCCTTACTCCTGGTTCTGTGCTCAGGAATCCTCCTGGCGGTGCTCATATGGTTTAAACCCCAGCATCAGAAATAGTCCCTGTCAGATTAAAACTCACCATTGAATATACACAAAGAGACTTAAGTGATAAACTCTAAATATCTGCAGGGCTAGCCACAATGTGTAAAAGAAGAGGGAGAGAGATGCAGAGACAGAGAAAGAGAGGAAACAGGGCTACATGCTATTGAGGCAGCCTGGGGGGGTGGGCGGGAGGGGGTGGGGTACATTGGTGGTGGAAATGGGGCACTGGTGGAGGGATGGGTGCTGGAATACTGTATTACCAAGAACCATTGTGAACACCTTTGTAATTGTATGTTTCACGGTGGTATAATAAAAATTTTTTAAAAAAGAAAGAAATAGTCCCTGAGCACAGAACTGGTATAGCCTAGGCTGTACCCAGTGAAAGGCATCACAAGCTCCACCAACTGAGCTCCAAAACTTAAAAAGTGAAAATAAAAGCGTAAGCTTGAATCTTGATCTGAACTTTCCCGAAAAGACTTGCTGCAGCCTCAGTTTCCCCATCTGTTTGCCGGTTGGCATCACCGAGCTGCTGTTGCGCCCCTGGCTGCTCCCTGTGGGGCGGGTAAGAAACAAAGCCCCATTTGTGAGCAAACCTCCCTTCTGCCTGGCTCGCCCCTCCCATCACTCTGGAAATCTCACTTTTGCCAGAAGATTTTGTCTCACAGTGTGGCCAGGAATTTGAATTAGTTTATCTATTTAGGTTTCCCTTTGATTTTGGGGTTCTATTAGAAGGTACCGAGGTGACTCCTAGTCTTACCCATAGGGGTCACTCCTGGTGGGGTTCAGGAGACCATATGAGATACTAGGGATCAAACCAGGTCAGCTGCTTACAAGATAAGCACCTTACTATTGCTCCAACCCAGGAAACTCTGTGTGTGTGTGGGGGGGGTCAAGCCCACACCTCTCTAGGGGCTAGACCTGGCTGGCTCAGGAGTGGCCACCTAGGCTAGAGTGGCTAGTGGGAACATATGCAGTGCTAAGGATGGAACCGAGAGTCAGCTGTGCGAGGGCAAGTGCCTTAACTCCTGCTCTGTCTCACCGTGGCTAGGAAGTTCTGCTGCGGGTGGTGAAGGATTTTCCTCTCTGGAGTCTGTCTTGGGATCCCACATCCTTCTGCCTCCTCTTCTTTCCCTCCCACACATATTCCCCCCCAACCACCACCATTATACACACACACACACACACACACACACACACACAAAAGGCCCAGGGCCTGGAGCCCTAGCCCAGAACCTTACAATAAAACACATTCTCTGTATATATATATACACAGATATATACTATATATACTATATATATACTATATACTACATATACTATATACTGTATATATAAACTATATATATATATATATATATATATAGTAAGCCCTAAGCTTACTGTTCTGTGCTCAGGGACCACCTCCTCTTCTATATCTATCTATCTACATATATATGTTTTATATATATATATATATATGTATAGTGTGTGTGACAGTAGACAGTAGAAACAAGGGCCAGAAGGACGGATCCACAGTAGGAAGCTGCCACTGAGGGGGAGGGGAGGGGGGGAGTGCAGTGAGGACAGAGAGGGACCACTTTGACAATGATAGTGGGAAATGATCACTCTGGACAAAAAGCTGGGAGCTGGAAGGAGGTAAAGAGACGTGTGTGATGCCCTTTTTAGTATTGCAAACCACAGTGCCTGGAAGGAAAATGGGGGAGATATTGAGAGAGAGAGAGGAGAGAGAGAGAGGAGAGAGAGAGAGAGAGAAAGGAGAGAGAGAGATGTCTCCCATTGAGTCAGCCTGCTGGGTGAGGTGGTGGGAGGGAAACTGGAGCATTGGTGGTGGGAAGCGTGCGGGTGAAGGGACGGGTGTTAGAACACTGATGACTGAAACTCAATCATGAACAGCTTTGTAAGTGTATATCTCATGGTGATTCAATAAAAAAATAAATAAAAACATTCCCCTATCACACGTCAACTGCTTCCCCTTTCAGCGGTGACTCCTGCTCACGTGGACCCTGTAGGCTGTCGCCCCAGCCCACCTCACTGGGCATGACGGTAACAGGGGCTGTCGCTCCCAGGGTGACGCCGGCCCGGCGCCCGCTGACTCCGGAGTCCTTTCCGGTAGCCTACACAGCGCGGTGCGGGACGCAATAACACTGAACTCTCAGGGATCACTCCCTGAGTTATTTCCTATCATTTCCCAGCAGGTTGTAAAATCGCACGGCGGGCGGGTCGAGGCTGCAGCACTGCGCCACCTCGTGGCGAGTCTGGGACATTGCGTTCTGTGGCTCTTTGGGTGCCTGTAAACGCAGGTGCCCAGCGCGCAATATGCAAGTCAAGCAGGCTTCGGAGGCCTGCAAGCTTGGGGCATCCAGCGGAACGAGGACTGAAGGGAGAGGACACTCCGCCCCAGCGTCACCCAAAAGCGAGGCCTCGACCTAAGAAAGAAGAAGAGTTTGGACGTTAGGAAGGACGCCTGTGCCTCGAGTCAGAAACTGCGTCTTGGGGCCCGGGCGACAGCACAGGAGCAGAGCGTTTGCTTTACACGAGGTAACCAGGGTTCGATCCCCCGCACCCCATATGGTCCTAGTCCGGAACCCTCCAGGAGGGACTCCTGAGTGCAGAGCCAGAAGTAAGCCTTGAGCCCCACCGAGTGTGGCACCAAGACACAAAAGAATCTGCGGTTTTAGAGGAGGTGGATGAGGGGTGGGGGGTCGGGCTGGATATTAGCTGTCCCCCCAAGTCCCCACTCAGACTCCCTGAGATCAGGGACATGGAAGATGAGGGGTGAGAAGCTCGACCCGAAGACCCAAAAGCCAGTCACTCCACCCCAGCCCCGCCCACCCTTAGACCAATTTGGGTAGGGGAGGGATTCTGAGCTACCTAACAGGAGTGACCCCTGTCACTCAGGCGCTCTCCCCTGCATTGCGTCAGCTTCATTCCCACCCCTTGCCCACACCTATACAGAGGCATTCTCTTCTCAGCCTTGACTTCCCCAATGAGGAAGTGGTGTGGGCACAGTGGTGTGGGCACCGGTCAGGTGCTGGGCTCGAAGCCCCACTTTACTCCCTGGGGACCAGAAGCCTCGGGTATGGCTAGACGGAGAACATGGCCGGGCTCGCCTGGAGCAGCAGGGACCACCTCCCGCCCACTATAGGCCCCTCATTCTCAGAACTCAGCCCCAAACCCTTGTTTCCCCTAAGAGACATACCCAAAGGGGTAGGCTTTGGCCTGGAGTGGGGCAGTCGGAGCCCAACGGGGCTCCTGGTATAGCTCTGTTCCCTCTTCAGAAGGTAAAATCCTCCCCCTCGCCAGCCCCTCCCGCCCTCCTCCCAGCCCAGCCCTGGACCCCAGGGCCCTGGGAGAGTTCAGGGACAGAGGGTGAGGATCCCTTACCTACCAGGAGACACAGAAGTCCTTCCATGGGGTGTGGCCGAGGCATCCCAGCCACTGGGAAATCCCCTCCACCTCGGGTTGGGGTGTGGAAAGGGAGCAGGAACTGGAACCTTAACCTAAGCCCTCAGTTATTTTTTTCTTTTGGGTCACACCCGGCAATGCTCAGGGGTTCCTCCTGGCTCTGCACTCAGGAATTACTCCTGGCGATGCTCGGTGGACCATATGGGATGCCGGGATCGAACCCGGGTCAGCCGCGTTCAAGGCAAACACCCTATCCACTGTGCTATCACTCCGGCCCCAGCCCTCAGGTTAGGGGTGTTCCAGCACCAGAGGGGCTGGATGCCCCCATCAGGGAGAAGAGAAAACTCCTGGGCTTGGAGAAAAGATCCGGTTCTTAGTTTCATGCGCAGCGGGCAAAAGGGCCGCAGAGGCAAGGAACGGTGTCGCCTTCACTCCCCTGAGGATTCACCCCGCAGGGTCTCTGGCAAGCACTCCAAACTCCAGGGATGGTAATTCACTCATACCCAGGCAGCAGCCTCTAGCCTTCCTGACCGGAAGAATCCTCGCGTCTTCGTCGGAACATCTCCATCCAGGCGCCCCGCCCCGGAAGCGCTGCCCACAGAGGGACAAGGGTGAGAAGGATGGGAACGCGCGCCCTGAAATCAGCACCTCGGACAGTGCCGAGGCGCCCCAGGCTAGATCGAGCATTTTAGGATCTTCGGGGGAACAAGGACCCCAGGGGTCAAAAAGGACTGGCCCCTGGGTCCCAAGAGTTCGCCTGAATGAGAGAACAGACCTCATTGGGGAAGTCAAGGCTGAGAAGAGGGTGCCTTTGTATAGGTGTGGGCAAGAGGTGGGCATGAAGCTGAAGCAACACAGGGGAGAGCGCCTGAGAGCTGACTCAGGCGCTGGGGAGGCCGCAAGGCAGAGGGCAGCCAAGGCCCGGGGCAGAAAGCCCTGAGATTGGGCTGAATAGTCACCCAGCACCCGTGTTCTGGCTCAGCTGCTGAGACTTGCCCTGCAGCACCCCCTTAGCCTGGCCCTGAGAGAGACTGTACCCAGATCCGGGCAGGGGCGTGATAGTCAATGAGGAGGTCTTTAGGGAAAGAAACTCTTGGCTTGGGGTCTGAGCCATAGCACAGCGGGAGGGCATTTGCCTTGCACACAGTTGACCCAAGTTCAATCCAGGCATCCCATATGGTCCCCCAAGCACCACCAGTAGTAATTCCTGAGTGCGGAGCCAGGAGGGAACCCCGGAGCATCACTGGGTGTGACCTAAAAGAGAAAAAATAAACCTCTCTTGGCTCCTGCACCACATTTATCTCTGACTTTCCTCCTGCAAGCTGCCCAGCTCTAACCCTGAGCTGGGGTCCACTCAGTACCGCCTCAACTCAACCCAGAGTCATAGAAAGGATCAAGATGGGGGCTCCTAGCTTTGCTGACTGCTTAGGTGCTGGTGAGTGAACTCTGGGGAGCTCATGGCAGAGGTGAAGGCGAGTGGGGGCCACTAACATCTCTTTGGAGGCCTGTCCATCTGTCCCCCCCATCTCCCCCACGTCCTGAACCGCAGCTGCCTGCAGTTCCCAGGGATGAAACCTGAGCTCGCTGACTCTCTGCTCTCCCTGGGCTAGCAAGGATGGGGGGACTCCTTCCAAGAAAATCACTGGAGATGCCAAGAAAGGTGGGAAGGAGGTGCCAGGGCTTGAAGGGCAGGGGAGTGAGGTGATACAGGGGCAGGGAGAGAGGGAGTGCAGGGTGGAGGAGGTGGGAGGAGATGGGAAGGCAGTGAAGGTGGGGCAGCAAGACCGGATGGACCACAGGGAATTTTTTGAGCATGGCAGGGCAAACCGGCCATGGCTCTGGTGCTGGGTAAGTGAGAAAGGGCTGAGGCAGAGCCTGCTTACCACTCTGTGCCTCATTGGCCTAGGGAGTGATCTGGTGCCCAGGCTGCAGGATATCTATATGTGCAGTGAAAAACTACTTGTATGAGCCCAGCCTTTGTCTGAATCACAGTCATTCCATGCACAATCCAGAGAGCCCAACTTACAAAGAGTTAGCTTGCTGGTTATTTTTGATTATTTTACCTACCCCCTCTGGCTTACTCCTGGCTCTGCACTAAGGGATCACTTCCTGACTGTGCTCAGGGGACCCCAGGGGATGCCAGGGATTGAACTTAGGTCAACAGCATGCAAGGCAAGTGCTCTGCCTGGAATACTGTCTCTGCAGCTCCTGTTCAAATTATTTATATTTATTTATTTATTTATTTATTTATTTATTTATTTGCTTTTTGGATATGCTCAGGGGGTTACTCCTGGCAGTGTTGGGTATGTGTGTGTGTCGGGGGAGACCATATGGGATGCTGGGATTCAACCCAGGTCGGCCGAATGCAAGGCAAATGCCCTACCTGCTGTACTGTTGCTGTGGCCCCATGTTCAAAGCATTAAAAACAAAACTTCTTTTTTAAACTTTCTTTAAACACTGATTTACAAAGTTATTCACAAGACAGTTGTTTCAGGTATTCAATATTCCAACACCAGTCCCTCTACCAGTGTGCCCTTACTGCCACCAAAGTCCCTAGTTTCCCGCCCACCTCCCAAGCCTGTCTCCTTAGCAGACACTAACTCATTGACTTTATATTACTTATTTCAACATATATCTTGTAATGGTGTTGCTACAGCCATTTCAGTCTTTGAACAACCCCCTTTTCATTCTTCTTCCTCCCACTCTTCAGAAAGCAGTGGGACTCAGTCTTCTGAACCCCTTTACTGTGACCATGGGGTCCCGGGTGAGTGGGAAAGTGTGAAGCACAAGAGGAAAGGTCATCCCACTCCCTCTACTGATGGATCCTCGTCCCACATGGCTGGGCCTCCAGAGAACCCTCTCAGACACCTGTAAGGACACCTGTGTCTTCAAGACTGCCTGTCCCCAGTGGGGAGGCTTGTTCCAGTCACTGCACCAGCCCAGGGGCTGCAGCAGGGAGATGCTAGGGTTGAAAATCCAGCCTTGGGGCCGGAGCGATACTCCAGTGGGTAGGGTGTTTGCCTTGCACACAGCCGGCCTGTGCCGGCCGGGTTAGATCCCCGGCATCCCATATGGTCTCCCGAAGTACCGCCAGGAGTGATTCCTGAGTGCAGAGCCAGGAGTAACCCCTGAGCGCCGCCGGGTGTGACCCAAAAAAAGAAAAAAAAAAATCCAGCCTGTGCTCTCTAGGGGCAGAGCCCTTAATGCCAGGACATCTGGAAGCCAAGGGCCTCACCTGCTCTCTGAACCTCCTTGCCTCGGCTCCACCCTACCTTGTCTTTCCTATGGAGCTGCAGTAAGAATTCACCAAGAAACGCTTCTGGGGCCATCGGGTTAGCATAGCAGGTAAGGGGGTTGCCTTGTGTCCCACCAATGCTGGTTCCCATTCCAGGTACCACCTATGGTCCCCTGAACACTGTCCTGTGTGACACCCAACCCCCAATAATCAATAAACCAGATGAATTAATTTTTTTGAAAACAAATGTTTGTAAAGACCTACAGTGTTAAGGAAGACCACAGGAAGTCAAGGTCCCCTTTTCTGCCCCCCCATGGATCCCAGCAGAGGGTTGGTGGATCCAGGCCAGAACTCCAGACGGGGTAAATGCTGCTGAGAAGGTTCCAGAGTCCTTGGCTGGGGCACGTGTCTCTCCTTGGCGCTTCCCTCCTGCACCCATTCCAGGGAAGAAGAAAAGGGGCGAAGCACTTCCTGGGCCTAGTCGGGACGAACTAGAGGCCCACTCCTGACCAGACTGAGCTGAGGTCACAAGAGCTGTGGTTAAGTCTCCCAATTGGGCCAGAGGGAGAGCACAGCAGGGGAGGGCGTTTGCCTAGCACGCAGCCAACCCGAGTTCAATCCCCAGCATCCCATGTGGACCAGAGAACTGTCAGGAATAATTCCTGAGTGCTGTGGAGCCAGGATTAACCCCTGAGCATTGGTAGGTGTGACCTGAAAAGCCAAAGGATGGGCCGGAGCGATAGACCAGCGGGTAGGGCATTTACCTTGCACGCGGCCCCGGGGTTCGATCCCGGCATCCCATATGGTCCCCGAGCACCGCCAGGAGTAATTCCTGAGTGCAGAGCCAGGAGTAACCCCTGAGCATCGCCGGGTGTGACCCAAAAAGCAAAAAAAAAAAATGGCCAAAGGGAAAAAAGTCTCTGATTTTAGCAGTGCCCCAACTTTTGTGGGTTCCAGAGGCACCTGAGGTTGTGTTAGAAACCTCTTGACATCATTTTGTGTGTGGGCGGGCACGCACGTGACTGCCCCCTGGTGGGTGGTTGTGTGACTGGGGTGGTGCTAGGGCTGGAACCCAAGCCTGCCTGGGCGTGAAAGCAGGAGCTCAGCACTGCAAGTTTCTCCCACTCCTGACTGCCGGGACTCCCATTTAAAGAAAAACACACCCAAGGTCCAGGTGTGTGTCAGTGCCCCAAGGTCAGGCCCCAAGGAAACAGGGATGTGTGTGTGTGGGGGCGGGGAAACCGACGGACCCTGGAATGAAACCATTAGGAACAGGCTGGGAGCTGGGATGGAAACTGGAGCCAGGGAACTGGACTCAGTCCAGCAGCCCATCTACCCACTGGCCACCTCAAGGGCAGGCCGTGGGCAAGGGGACACTGACAGCTGTCACCAGCTTAGTTGGCACAGCTCCAGGAAGCTCATGGCTGCTGGGAGGAGCAGGTGTAGCCACAAGTGTCCCCTCTACAGGGAACCCCAGTTTCTGGGTTTCTGTCCCCACCTGGACAGCAAGAGCACTGGGGCGGGGAGCCGCAGCCGCTGCAGGGGAACCTTCACCAGCTCAGGGCTGCTGAGTGGGTGGTCCTGTTCCTGAGTCCCTTCTTTCTCTTCTTTTTTCCCTTTCGGGCCACACCAACAGTGCCCAGGGCGGCTGAGTGGGTGGTCCGTTCCTGAGTCCCTTCTTTCTCTTCTTTTTCCCTTTCGGGCCACACAAACAGTGCTCAGGGCGGCTGAGTGGGTGGTCCTGTTCCTGAGTCCCTTCTTTCTCTTCTTTTTCCCTTTCGGGCCACACCAACAGTGCTCAGGGCGGCTGAGTGGGTGGTCCTGTTCCTGAGTCCCTTCTCTTCTTTTTCCCTTTCGGGCCACACCAACAGTGCTCAGGGCGGCTGAGTGGGTGGTCCTGTTCCTGAGTCCCTTCTTTCTCTTCTTTTTTCCCTTTCGGGCCACACCAACAGTGCCCAGGGCGGCTGAGTGGGTGGTCCCGTTCCTGAGTCCCTTCTTTCTCTTCTTTTTTCCCTTCGGGCCACACAAACAGTGCTCAGGGCGGCTGAGTGGGTGGTCCTGTTCCTGAGTCCCTTCTTTTCTCTTCTTTTTCCCTTTCGGGCCACACCAACAGTGCTCAGGGCGGCTGAGTGGGTGGTCCTGTTCCTGAGTCCCTTCTCTTCTTTTTTTCCCTTTCGGGCCACACCAACAGTGCTCAGGGCGGCTGAGTGGGTGGTCCTGTTCCTGAGTCCCTTCTTTCTCTTCTTTTTCCCCTTTCAGGCCACACCCAACAGTGCCCAGGGCGGCTGAGTGGGTGGTCCTGTTCCTGAGTCCCTTCTTTCTCTTTTTCCCTTTCGGGCCACACCAACAGTGCTCAGGGCGGCTGAGTGGGTGGTCCTGTTCCTGAGTCCCTTCTTTCTCTTCTTTTTTCCCTTTCGGGCCACACCAACAGTGCCCAGGGCGGCTGAGTGGGTGGTCCTGTTCCTGAGTCCCTTCTTTCTCTTTTTCCCTTTTTGGGCCACACCCAACAGTGCTCAGGGCTTCCGCCTGAAATCACTTCGGCAGTGCTTGAGGCACGCTTTGTGGTGCAAGGAATGGTCTAAGAGGCCTTAGCTGCCTTCTGTCTCTGGGCCCTCAGAGCCCCTTTCCAGCCGGCACCCCTCCTCTGTCTGCCTCTGCAGGGTCAGGCCCCACCCCCCACCCGGAGTCACACTTCCAGGCCCCCAAGCCTTCCCGACTTTTGAGGGATCTGGGAAATACTGCAGGCAGGCTCCAGCCTGGTCTGGGGTACACCCGTCTGGGGCGGGGGAGTTGTGAGCACGCGAGACGCAGAGGCCAGGGGCTGAAGCTTTCGGCGCTCAGAGCTTACCTGGGGGTCGGATCACACAATAGCTGGACCAGAAGAATCAGAAAAGAGGGGGGAAAGAGCGCTGAGGTGAACCCCAGAGAGAGGAAGGAGGGGAAATGGGAGGAGGAGAGAGCGCGAGGCCTAGGAAGAAGTGGGGGGGGGACCGCAGAAGTTGCCCTCCCAGATGTCCCAGTGCTAGCGCGGGGCTGGGTCAGGGAACGGCAGGAAGCCGGCGCGGGCACAATCTGGGAGCCCGAGGGACGGCGGGTCTCCAGGGAAGAGCCGAGAGGGGAGCAGGGGAGGAGGGCGGCGAGGGGCGGAGATAAAGGAGCCGGGCAGCGGGCGAGAGGGAGGGAAGCGGAAATTTAAAAGTGAAGATGAAGATAACGCAGCCTGGAGACGGGCAGGCGGGAGGGGCGCCGGGAACAGAATGGTGGTGGTGGGAGGGACCCACGGTCCCAAGGGTCCAGGTGGGACTGGGCACCCTGCCCCCGTCCCCTCCTCTCTGTTTGCCGACAGCTAGAGAGGCAGAAAATAAACGGCCCCCAAGCCTTGTTGGGGCGCTCGGCAGGGCCCATCCCGCGCGTCTCCGGGGCTGCGGGGCGCGGGGGGCTGCCGGGTGCGCTTGGCTGCCGCCGGGCGTGTGACAGACTTTTATTGCGATGGGGCGATAAGAGGGGCGGGGGCAGGGGCCCAGGCAAGCGCTGTAATTAAAACGGGAAATTGCGGCCCCTGCCCGCGCTGAGCGGCAAGCAGCGGCCGCGTCGGGGACCCGCGCACCCGGACACCCCCCGGCCCACCCCCAGCCCCCCACGCCTGCCACCCAACCCCGCCACACCCGGCCAACCCTCCCTCGAGGCCCTGCCGGACCCGCCGCGGCTCCCCGTCACCCGCGGGCGCCTCGGGCGGGGATCGCTGCCCCGGAGCGCAAAGTCTGACGCGTCCTCCTAGGTCCCCCCCCCCCACCTCCCACCGCCCAGTGCCCAGCGGCGATGAGACAGAGAGGCGCCTCCCAGCCCCTGCTGATCAACATGTACCTGCCAGGTACCCGGGCAGGACGGGGCGGGAAGGCAGCGCTCAGCGGACGGGAAGGGGAACCGGGTTCCCAGGGAAGGGTGTCACAGCCCAAGACTGGAATTGCTGGGAGCATCGAGTCATTCACGTTGTGGGGGGACCTTCCAGGCAGATGGGGCTCTTTAGGTTTTAGTGAGGGGTCTAGTGTCTGGGCGGGCGCTGACGAGGGCGCGCGCGGGTCTCGGGTGTGATGGGCGCGTGCAGTTCTGGAGGCTGTGACCCCCCGGGTGTCGCCCTGCGCTCTCGTGGCTCCTCACCTCGGCGATCCCCGCGTTCCCATCGGTTCCTCTGTCCCGGTGCTGCCCTCCTCTCTCCAGTGGGCTCCGGTGATCCCCCGGCCTGGCGGGCGCAAAAAACTCGCTCGTCTTTATACGGCTCCCGCCGGCCCGCTCGCAAGCGGATTTCCTTTTCCTGGACGCGTTTCCTGACTCGGGCGTTATGGAGGGGCTCTGCGTGCGGCGCGCCCCCGCTGGGCTCCGGGAGGAGGGGCCCCGAGGCTGGGGAACCAAGCCCCCACACATCTCGGCCCTGCGCACTTTGGGGCAAGTCCACAACCTCCTGCCCTTGTCTGCCTGACTCGTCTCTCCTGTTGCCCTAGACCCGGTCGGAGACGGTCTCTTCAAGGAAGGGAAGGGCCCAGGCTGGGGGGCCGCTGAGTCCTGCCGTGCAGAAAGGTGAGCTGGCGGCGTGCAGGGTAGACGCAAACGGACAGCGGGTAGAGTTGGGGTCACCTTCCCCAGCTGGATGAGGGCTGAGGCTGAGATTATGGGAAGCAAAGAGGGGGCATGGCTTGGGGAAAGGCTTGGGTGTGGGGACCATTGAGTGGCCATCAGTGCCTGCGTTTTCCAAGAGGCAGGACTGGACTTGCAGACTAGGGCAGCCGGAGGGACAAGACCTTCACCTCCGCCTGCTAGTGCTTCTCTGCCACCCACTTTTCCTGCTCTGGTAGTCCTTCCTGCTGGCCAGGGAGCCCGGCGGTTCAGCACTGTCCAGTATGGGGACAAGAAATCACTCAAGGCAGCTGTCAGCTCCAGCACCAGGGCCAGCGCCTCCCCCCGGCATCTTCGGCTGGACTCTTCCAGCTGGCCTTGGGGTTGATTCATGGGTTCCCGTCTGCACTCTCAGGTGGCTAAACCGCTCTGGGCCTTGTCTGCATGGCTGGGGGCCCGGCCCAGCCTCCAGACAAGGCCTCCTTTTATCCCCATTCTGTGAGTACCCCAAACCTCACTTCATTAGAACAGCTTTGCTGGCCAACAGGATCGAGGTCGCCAGATGGTGGGTGTCAAACATTCCCAAGAGGCGCGCTGGGGCCCCTAGGGCGGGGATCGCTGCCCCTTGCTCTGACCCTAAAACTGGACTCTCCACACCAAGAGTCAAGTGGCTCCCTCCCTGCTGGGCAGGCGTGGAGAGTGTGGGGGGCTGACATGATGGGTGGAGGCTGTGTCTGGGTTCTATCCCAGTATTGCAAACAAACAACAACAAAAGCCACAGTACAGAGAATAGGGCATTTGCCTGGCATGTGACCTATCTGGGTTCCATCCCTGACAACCCGTATGGTTCCCCGAGCACTGTCGGGAGTAACTCCTGAATGCAGAGTCAGGAGTAACCCCTGAGTTTTTCTGTGGCCCCCAAACAAACAAACCAATAAAAAAAAAAACCCCCAAAACAAAGAAGATATCACCAGGTTCCAAGTGAAACAATATCAGCTTCAAAAACAAAAAAACAAAAAATTCCATCTCCAGAGAGATGGCACTTGCCTTGTAAGCAGCCACCGAGGGTTCAGGGTTGGAAACCCACCCACTCCCCAGTCTCTGCAGCCATACCAGGAGTACCGAGCCCTGAGTGAAAGTCCTGAGAACAGCCGGATGTGGCCCAAAAGGCAAAAAAAAAAAAATACCCAGGAGGGAGACGGGGGAAAGAGAGAGAGAGAGGCAGAGAGAGACGGAGAGAGAGACAGAGAGAATCCATCTGACACTACAGGAGACACTATGTGTGGGGAGGGTACATAGATTTTTTTCTCATCCGTTAGACTGAAGCTCCAAGAAAGGGGAGAAGCATATTCAGGAAAAACGTGGCCTCTTCCAGAAACCCCCCAAATCAACAGGATGAATGGAAGAACCAAGGGTGGGAGGGATTCACCCACAGGTCTGGGGGGGTCCTGTCCCTGTGCGTGCTGGGTCCAGCTTCGGGTTGCAGGAATCCGTCTGCTCCGAACTAAGATGCTTTGGCATCTGACCTTCTGGGAAGGGGCGGCCAGAGAGGCCTGTTTCTGTCCCCAGGAAGCCAGTCACCACAACTGCCCCCGGCAGTGAGTCCCACCCACTGTATTCCTTTTGGGGCTGGGCCTGGTGGTGGTGGTGGCCGAGGGAAGCCGGGGTCGCCCCTTTCCCTTGTGCGAGCTCTACCACGAATAAGGTGGGTACCAGGAGGGACAGAAGCCGCCTCTGCTCACCTCAGAGGCCCAGCCGCGCGCCTGAAGGGCGCCCAGTCTCACGCCCCGGCGCGGTGGCGCCGAAGTAGAAGGTTCTTGGGCTGGTTCTCGTCTAACCGGGCTCCCGGGGCGCTGCGCCCTCGGA
This sequence comes from Cryptotis parvus, assembly GCA_021461705.1. Taxonomy (NCBI): domain Eukaryota; kingdom Metazoa; phylum Chordata; class Mammalia; order Eulipotyphla; family Soricidae; genus Cryptotis; species Cryptotis parvus. The sequence goes on along the minus strand of JAJIBD010003802.1, from coordinate 54,872 downwards.
CGCGGAGAGTCCCGTCTGCCCGGTGCAAACCTCCTCCCACCCAATCAAAGATTGCGCAGCCCCGTCCTGTGCCGCATTCTGCTCTCTGGCTACACCGCCCCTTCGGGCCTCGCCGGGCCTCTTTGTTCCCTACGGCCTCCAGTCGGCCCCCCGGGCGGGTGGATCACCCTACCCTCCTCTTCCTCTCCCTCTCCGTGCAGGCAGCGGGCAGATCCAGCTGTGGCAGTTCCTGCTGGAGCTGCTGGCCGACCGCGCCAACGCCGGCTGCATCGCGTGGGAAGGCGGCCACGGCGAGTTCAAGCTCACGGACCCCGACGAGGTGGCGCGGCGCTGGGGCGAGCGCAAGAGCAAGCCCAACATGAACTACGACAAGCTCAGCCGCGCGCTGCGCTACTACTACGACAAGAACATCATGAGCAAAGTGCACGGCAAGCGCTACGCCTACCGCTTCGACTTCCAGGGCCTGGCGCAGGCCTGCCAGCCGCCCCCCGCGCACGCACACGCCGCGGCCGCCGCCGCCTGCAGCCGCCGCCGCCGCCCAGGACAGCGCCATCTACAAGCTGCCCGCGGGCCTCGCCCCGCTGCCCTTCCCCCGGCCTCTCCAAACTCAACCTCATGGCCGCCTCGGCCGGGGTGGCGCCCGCCGGCTTCTCCTACTGGCCGGGCCCGGGTCCCGCGGCCACCGCCGCCGCGGCCACCGCCGCACTCTACCCCGGGCCTGCCTTGCAGCCCCCGCCCGGGCCTTTCGGCGCTGTGGCCGCCGCCCTCACTTGGGGGCCACTACCACTAAGAGGGGCTGCCGGGGGTCGGGAGCGCGCGACTCCGTCCAGCCCCGACGGCAGGGGGACCCCCGAGCCGCCGCACCGTGCCCCCTGGCGGGAGACGGTTGAGGGCACCAGCTCCGTCCTCTCCCCTACCCCCAGCCCCGTGACTGGGGGATCCTTCTTTGACTCCCATCTTCCTCCAGACCCCTGAGAGGCGTTGGGGGCGGGTGGCACCCTCCCTTATCTTTTTTCTGCATTTCTTAGCACGGCAGCTGGCCTGGCCCCTGGAACCCGCTTTCAAGGTCTGTCAAACGCCAGTTCTTTGCCGCCCCCCCGCCCCCTGTCAAACTCTCTTTGCTCATTTCCCCCTTTACTCCCCCACCAGTTGCCCTTCGCTTCCGGGCACCTCGGAGGGTTAATGCACCGGGCTCCCCCATCACACACGTCGTGTCTTCCGGCCGCCTCTCCCCCATCTCGCCCTCTGGTATGGGCGGGTGGGGGAGCAACATTTCTATCCCCTCTTCGTCCTCATTAAAGCTGCCGAGCCCCCACACGGCCGCCTCTGGTTGTGTTTTTGTTTTCACTTTTTGTTCCGTGGGGAAAGGGGAGAGCCCGCCTGGACCTGTGCAGAGAGCGCGGCCCCGGAAGATTCTAGAATGTGCGGGTCCACCGGGCGTGAGAGGTGCAGCGGCGAGGAGAGGAGCCCCTGGTGCGCGCGCACGGTGGCCGGCAGCCCTGAGCTGCTCAGCAGCCCCCCGTCCCGAAGTCGACCTCACCCTCCCATCCCCCTCCTCCCTTCTTCGCTTAGCGCCAGACTCCCCGGATTTCCAGCTCACCTCAGCCTAGCCTCCTACCTGCCCTGCGCATCCAGCAGCCCTGCCCTACTGGTCTCTGCGCGCTGTCCCAACCTCCTCTCAGACCCTTGACCCCATGTTCCTCCCTTGTCCTCCTCCTCCAGGCTCTCTCCGATTTTCACCCAAACCTCCTCCAGCCCGATGGGCTTCTTTTCGGGGTTCCTGTCTGGCCCGTCTGCAAAGGCTCCGCACCTCTGCTCCGGCCACAGCCGGCCGCAGACCCTGGCCTCTCGCGGGCGGCGCGCGCCCTCTGCTGGTCAACGATGGTACCCAGAGCCGGGTTTGGAAGGGACCTCTGAGGTCTCATCTCAGGGGTCCTCAGAGGACCACTGACCCCAGGAACCGGGCTTCCAGGGCCTCCTTTGGCCTTTCCAGAAAAGGCATTTGGGTAGAACCCTGGCCTGGCACCCCCGGTCTAGTCTGGGCAGAAACAGTCGGAGCGTGGGTGAGTCAGTGGTGTAATTTTCCTATGGTCACCTCCTCTCTGGATTCGGTAGGAAGGGCTCAGCCTTTACAAAGCTTAAAGGCAGGAAAACAGCAATTTCTAGAAGTCAGAAACCACAGGTGGGGGTTGAAGGCGGAAAGGACAGCGGAAATTCTATCTGCACCCCCCCAGCTGCCCCCCACCCCACTCTACTTCCTGGCTTTTTTTTTCCAGGGATACTCTTCTTCCTGCATCAACTTGCCCTGGCTGGTTGGTGATCCTTAGTCCTTTGCTTTTTATAGGGGCTGGGGGCACACTTGGCCAGTCTTGCCCAAGGAATATACTCCTGACTCTGTACTCTGGAAGTGCTCAAGGGACCCTGTGGTGCTAGAGATCAAACCTGAATCTTCTTTGTGAGAAGCCTTACCTCAGCTCAAGTTACGTCTAGGACCCTCATTTTCACTTCTCTTTATTTTTCCTGGCTTGAGAAAATTCCCTAACCACTGTACTATCACCCCACCCCATGATGTTTGCCTTGCACACAGCCGACCCAGGCTTGATGATCCCCTGCATCCCATATGGTTCCCCAAGCACAACCAGGAGTGATTCCTGAGTGCACAGCCAGGAGTAAGCCCCCGAGCATAGTTGGGTGTCACCAACATTTTTTTTTAAATCATATTTTTTTTCTGGCTTTCCAAAGAACACCAACTCAGCATGGAAAATGCCCTGGATACATAATCAGGGCCCTAATCCATATTAGTTGGATAAAAGATGCAAAGCTGGGGGCCAGAGTGATAGCATAGCAGGGAGGGCGTTTGGCTGACCTGGGTTTGATCCCCGGCATCCTATATGGTCCCTTGAGCACCACCAGGAGTAATTCTTGAGTGCAGAGCCAGGAGTAACCTCTTAGCATTGCCTTGCCGGGTGTGACCTTAAAACAAGCAAACAAAAAACACGTTAGAAAGATGCAAAGCTGGTGGGAAAGGGAGGCTGACCTTCACCCATGTTAAGTCTTGGTCACCATTCCTTTCCTTGTCTCTGGGTCCTTTAGAATTCAAGGTTGGGGTCAGACAGATAGCACAGTGGGTAGGGAGCTTGACTTGTACCACGGCAAACCAAGGTTCAGTACCCAGCATCCCATATGGTCCCACTTCTGGCATCGCCAGAAGTGATTCTTGAGTGCAGAGTCAGGAGTAACTCCTGGCCATCACCAGGTGTGGCCCAGAAACAGACAAACAAAAAGAATTTAAGAAAAAAAAAAAGAAAAAAAAAGACAGGGGGCCGGAGCGATAGCCCAGAGGGTGGGGCGTTTGCCTTGCACGCGGCCGGCCTGTGCTGGCCTGGGTTCGATCCCCGGCATCCCATATGGTCCCCCGAGCACCGCCAGGAGTGATTCCTGAGTGCAGAGCCAGGAGTAACCCCTGAGCATTGCCGGGTGTGACCCAAAAAGCAAAAAAAAAGAATTTAAGGTTCCCATGCTTTGGTCAGAAGGAGGGTGGGTGGGTGACTGTACCCTAGAGGAATTCGGGGTTGGGGGCCCCTGAATACCCACGAGAGCTGAGCTGGGGGGGGGTCCTGCCTGGTCAGCTCTTTGGTCACTTGAAGGGACAGGCTAAAGTTTCTTGGTAAGGGCAGTAATGGGGGGAAGGTATGCTCTGGGGAGATGGAGGAGGGGAGGAAGACGGGACAGGAAGCACAGGGGCGGGGCTAGAGTTATAAGAGATGAAGTGACATTTCCGGACTGTGGCAGAGTGTGGGCAAGGGTGGTTGGGTGGTGCCTGCCGGGTGAGGGAGCTCTTGGGGCAGGGGAGAGGAGAAACTGGCGACCTGGCAGAAGGAAAAGACCCTCCCCTCCCCGGATTCAGGGATGTGCCCCCACCCCCACCTGCTGCCATCCCTCTCCGACAAGCATTGCTGGGAATGAGCCTCCAACAAAGAGGGGTAGCTCCAGAGTACTTATGGGTGTGGCCCAATGCCCCCACATCCCCCAAGTGGAAAGCAGGGGTGGGAGCAGCCCTCAGTTCCTAAGGGCTGTGCCCGGGCGGACAGGTGGGGCTGAGGCAAAGGTTGCATCCAGTGGTGTCCACGTGTCCCTCCTGGGGAGACTGGGCAGCAGGGAGAGCCCTGACAGCTGCAGTGCCCGTGACTGAGCTGAGAAAGGGGGTATGGAGGACTAGGGGAGACCAATGGGATGCTGGGAATCAAACCCGGGTCAACCGCATGCAAGTCAAGTGTGCGCTACCCATTATACTATCTCTCTGGCCCTCGTTTCTGTATTTTGGTTTAGAAACCACATTCGGTAATGCTCAGTGTTCACTCCTGAATCTGCTCAGGGATTACTCCTGCCGGGGCTGGAGGGGCCATGTGGGATGCGGGCACTAGAACCCAGGTCAACCATGTGTAAGAAAAACTCAGTACCTCAGTATTATCATTCTAGGCCTTTCTTGGTTCTAATCTTACTTCCAATGTATAGATGAGGAAATGGAGGCTTTCAACAACTTCGCTGAGCATCTCAGCTGCTTACATGGAGAGATGTGTCTCCCATCATGGCAGCCACATCTGCTCTCCTCTTCCCACTCCCTGCTCTCAGAGCCGCCTCAGGGAGCACTCCCAGATGCCCAGAAACTGAGGGGCCCCGCCTGACCCCCAAACAGGGTCCTTCTCTCAGCACTCATTCTGGGCTTCCAAAACCGTTTCTGTATGCTCATGGCCAACAAAGGCCCATACCTCAAGCAGCCTAGAATAGAAGAGGCCGGAAGAACATGGGTTTGCTTCTGGCCTGCCTCCTCCTCGTGGAATGGAGAAAGCCGCTTCCTCCCTCCAAGCCTCGAGGCCTCTCTGCCTGGTGGGTGCTGTTATACACCACCTCGTGGTGGGGCCGGGGAGCAGGTTCAGAGGACTGGAGCACATGCTTCACAGAGTGGATGCCCCCTGTGGACCTCAGCACTTACATGGTCCCCTGAAGGACCCCAGAAGGATGCTATACTAGTGTGCAACCCCCAAAATAAAGCTAAAAACGAGGCAGAGAGGGCAATTCCGTTACCTTTCACCTCCCTCCAATTTTTTTTTTTTTTTTTGCTTTTTGGGATGCTCAGGGGGTTACTCCTAGCTCTGCACTCAGGAATTACTCCTGGCAGTGCTTGGGGGGTACCTTATGGGATGCTGAGGATTGAACCCAGTTTGACCACGTGCAAGGCAAATGCCCTCCCCACTGTTCTATCTCTCCGGCCCCTTCTCCCTCCAACTCTTGACCCTCCCAGAGGCCTGCCCTGGAGAGGCGCCGTTTCCCCTGCCCCGAGCTGCCCTGGGGTCAGGGGAGGAGGTGGGAGCTGTGAGGCTGCAGGACCAGACCCCGAACCTGGGGCTCCTTTTCCTGGGAGAGGAGACGTTGCTTAGCAACAATGAGAGGTTGGCAGGGAGGCGCCAGGCTGTGCTGTTGCTCTTTCTTTTCTCCTAACATAGGGAGAGCTCTGGGGGACCCTTGGTGGGGAGGACGATGAGAAAGTGAGAGGGCAAAGAGAGACGGAACTGAAACTAGGGTTTTGAGGAGCTATTCCAGGATCCCCCTTTCCTGGCTCTCCCTTCCGGTCCCCCAGTTTCTGCTGTTTGGCTGCCATTGAAGGTACCGAGGGAGGGAGATGCATTCTAGGTGCCTCTTACACACGCATCTGAGGCGCTGAACCCCAGGACCAGACTCGGCACCGCCCTCTGCGTGAGCTGTGCCATTCTGCCACCGAGTCCAGCCTGGAGTGTGGTTGCAGCCGGCAGACAAGCCACGGCAGTGTGGGGGGTCCCTGAGTGTTGAGATTTATCGTGGATCTCTTCAGGGGCTCTACTGCACCCGGTGCCCGGATGCCAGGGCAGGAAAGGGCACACATGTGTGTAGCCCAGTCCTAATTCTCACAAACAACTCAAAGCATCTGAAGGGCTGGTGTCCCCGAACGCCCTCAGAGACATCCCTCTCTGCCCCCCGCCCCATACACACACACATCTGGCCACAAAGCAGCTGAGTCTGGTGGTGGATCAGTTCTTCCTGCTGGCTCCAGAAGCCTGGAGCTGCAGGGTGAGGGATCCCAAAGGAGGGCACCCCACAAAGGAGCTGGCCTGCCGTGCGGGGCCAGGCTGGCCCCTAGTATCTGCACAGCAGCCCCAGGAACCAGTCCCCAGGCTGGCATTCCAGAGAGAGCCGTGTGACTCCCACTGGGGCCACGGCCTGGCAGCAAGGAGTAAACACATGTCACCCGGTCACAGAAGGCTCCAGGAGGCCCAGGGCAGCCCACGGCCTCAACAGCCAGCAGGGGCAAGCTGCAGCAGCTGTGTCCTGGACTCCTGGCCCAAGGACCCCTCAGGCCAGATCTATGAATTAACCTGATGACCAGGGCGATGGCCCCAGTGCCACAGACATGGTCGTTCTTTCTATATTTATTCACTCACTCATTCATTCATTCATTCATGCACTCATTCACTCATTTAAGTATGTATGTATTTATTTATTTATTCGTTGGGTTTGGGGCCACACCTGGCAGTGCTCAGGAGTTATTCCTGGCTCTGCACTCAGGAATCACTCCTGGCAGTGCTTGACCATAAGGAATGCCGGGATTGAACCCAGGTAGCCCTCATGCAAGGCAAGTGCCCTACCAACTGTACTATCTTTCTGGCCCCGTTATTTTTATATTTTTTATTTGGAGGTCACAGCCCGTAGTGCTCAGGAGGTATTCCTAGTTTAATGCTCAGGGATCGCACCTCAAGGTACTCAGGGGACCCTATGGGGTGCCGGAGATCAAAGCCTATCTTTTAATTCTATTTTATTTAACATGGTGATTCTCTTTGGGGGGAAGGAGAGCACACTCGGCAATGCTCAAGGGTTACTCCTGGCTCTGAACTCAGTAATAACTCCTGCTGGGACTCAGGAGTCATACAGGATGCCAGGGATCACACCTGGGGCAGCCGTGTGCTAGGCACCTGTCTACCGTCTGTACTATCCCCCCAGCCTGACACAGTCGTTCCCACTGTAACCTCTCATCTCAAGGACACATCAGAGAACCTTGTGGACATCTGTTCAATGAGAAAGTGGGAATTCGGAGGTAGACCAGCTGACTTAGGTCAAGACCTAATTTCCTTCTTTTTTTTTCTTTTTGGGTCACACCCGGCAATGCTCAGGGGGTTACTCCTGGCTCTGCACTCAGCAATCACTCCTGGCGGTGCTCAGGGGACCATATGGGATGCCGGGATCGAACCTGGGCCGGCTTAGGCCGGCCTTGTGCAAGGCAAACGCCCTACCCGCTGGGCTATCGCTCCGCCCCTAATTTCCTTCTGACTCCTGGTCTTTGGTGCCACATCACACTGCAGTGAAGTGTCAGACTCCCCAGAGGCAGAGCCAGCCACCCCTGCTTCTCTCCCAAATTTTCACAGGCTCAGGCCCTGAAGGCTGATATGGCTCAGTTAATATTGCAGGTACACGAGGCAACTCAAATATTTATTTTGCTAAAAACTCAGATCAGCTTCCAAAGCACAATTTGAGGTCATTGCTCTATAGTGGTATACAGAAGCCTGCAGATTCTCTTCTAATAACACATTTAAAGCAGCTGGTGACAGGGCTGGAGAGAATACAACGAGTAGGGTGTTTGCCTTGCATGTGGGCTGCCCGGGTTCAATTCACAGCATATAATATGGCCCCCTGAGCATCCCCATGAGTAATTCCTGAGTGCAGAGCCAGGAGTAACCCCTGGGCATTGCCAGGTGTGACCCCAAAAAAGAAAAAAATAATAAAAATAAAGCAGTTGGTGACATCTGAATTCTCACTAGGGGTGAGACGAGGGCGCTACATTGTCTCTTCAAACCTGCCCCGATCCTCCTTGTGGCCAGCCCACACTTTCCTGCTTGCCTAGACAGTGCAATAAGACAAGAAAAGTGATATGTTATGGGCACAAAAGTCAGAAAGGGAGATCTTAAGGTGTCCTTTGCTTACAGAGAATGTGACTCTCTACTAGAAATTCAAGAGCTTTAATTGGGAAACGATTAGACTGAAATGTAATCTAAGTTAGACAAAGATAATTTGCTCATGACACTAATATACCCAGTAAAATACCATGATAACACAGAACTAAGATTCTTGGACTGGAGAGATGAGCTTGGGCTGCACCAGGCCCTGCTCTCAGCCTGCAGGGAGGCCAGGGTGTGATCGCCTGTTCCATATGGACCCCTGAACACCACCAGGAGTCACACCCACCACAGAAGTGGGAGAAGCTCTCAAGCACTACCAGCTATACCCCCCCAAATTAATCCAAACCTTAGGTTCTCCTCTTACCATAATCATGCGGAAAGAACCTGCAATAACTGATTTGCAACAACATTAAAAATATCCTCTTAGGAGGGCAGATGAGCTTTGGGAGTGGGCCCGTCACCTCCGGGGTCCCGAAGCGGCCGGATGGGACTCGTCCATCACACTAGCCACCATTTTCGTTGTCCGGACACTGGGAAACTGCCTCACGACCAGAGGAACAGAGCAAAACCAGTTCGAGCCCAGGTAGGCGGCTCCAAGAAGCGGGAATCACTGGGAAGTCGTCAGATGGAGGTGTGGTCGCCCCTTCCCCCTCCATTTTGTCGAGCCTGGTGGCCCTGCCCAGGAGCTGCCCGCGGGCCAGCATCCAGGGTCTTGCAGACGGCTGGGGAGGCTGGAGCTCGGCTCGCACGGGCCTTAGCTGACCATGGAACCCCGAGGGAGGGCAGATGGGCTTTGGGAGTGGGCCCGTCGCCTCCGGGGGTCCCGGAAGCGGCCGGATGAGACTCGTCCATCACACTAGCCACCATTTTCGTTGTCCGGATGCTGGGAAACTGCCTCATGACCAGAGGAATAGAGCAAAACCAATTTGAGCCCAGGTCGCGCGGCCGCTAGCGGCCGTGCAGGCCACTGGGGTGGTGAAACAGTGATGTCTTTTGGTGCACTGCATTCCACGAAGGGCAGGAAAGTTTGTTGGGAGGGAGATGACATGCAGAGCCCGCCGGGTGGTTGGGGTGCGGGGTGGGGGAGGGAGACGGGACATTGGTGATGGGAGATGGGTTTGGGTGGAGGGTGTGTTTTGGAACCCTGTGGAACCGGGACTCTACATGAGCATCTTTCAATTAGAAAAAAAAAGGTGGAATCTACCACGGACATGTGCGAATCAGAGGTTAGGTGAGACAGAGAAGGGAACAGTGTGCTAATATTTGTCAAAAGTGATAATGCCAGCCTAGAACTGAGCATTGAATATAGGAGAAAATATATACATGATAATCTCTAAATGTATGTATTGCAATCCACAATGTGTAAGAGAGGAGAGAGAGAAAGAGAGAGAGAGAGAAGAGATAAAGAACTTGCCATAGAGGCAGGCTGGGGGAGGGGGAGGGAGGTGGGGACATTGGTGGTGGGAGACGGGCACTGGTGGAGGGATGGGTGCTGGAAGACTGTATGACTGAAACCCAAACATGAGCATCTTTGTAATTGTATATCACATGGTGGTGTAATAAAATATTTAAAAAAAATCCTCTTAGAGGAACATAACTTAAAAACACAGGAAGGGCTGGAGAGATAGCAGGGAGCAGCCTTGCCCACGGCCCTGGGTCAGATCCTGGATCAGATCCCTGGCACACCCAAGGGTCCACTGAGCATCACCTGGAGGGATCTTTGAGAGAAGAGCCAGGAGTCAGGAGGGGAGACAGCGAAATGGAGAAATGACAAATCCCCAGGAAGGGACAGCAAAGAAAGCCAGAAACGTGGACACTTGGCTACCTCCTGGTGCAATGATTCAGTTTCGCAAAATGTCAGACCTGCCCAAATCCATAGAACACAGGTGCCAACTCATGTGCCAAAGGACAATTATTTTTCTTGCCAGGGATCGAATCTGGGGTTCCCACATGTGATGCATAGACTCTGCCATTGAGCCCCTTCCAACATGGAAGCTTAGAAGTTCTTCTGGACTATATCTCTTAAAAACAGGGGCCAGAGCGATAGCCCAGTGAGTAGGGCATTTGCCTTGCATGCGGCCTGCCTGTGCCGGCCGGGTTCGATCCCCGGCATCCCATATGGTTCCCCGAGCACCGCCAGGAGTGGTTCCCTGAGTGCAGAGCCAGGAGTAATCCCTGAGCATCGCCGGGTGTGACCAAAAAGCAAAAAAAAACCCATACACTTTTATGGGGTGCACAAACTGTTGAGCAATGGTGAGTTTGAGTGTGGCTTCTTCCGTGACAGTCGGGGGACCCATGGAACTGGATGGTCTTGAAGGAGACTTGAGTCTATGTGGGGGGGTTTTATAAATGACAACGATGCCTTTGTCATTTGGCTGACAGAGGGGGCCTTGGGCTGCACCAGGCTCTGCTCCGTGATTGCTTCAGGCTCACTCCTAGGAGTGCCTGGGGGCTGCCATGCAGCACGAGGGACAGAACCCACATGTGAAGCGCTAGGTTCTGTATTGAGCTCCTTTCCCAGCCCACGTCAGGTGTCTTCTGTGCCGAGGCATTGGCCACAGCTGCATCCTAAGATGCATATCTTTTTTTTTTTTTGGGTCAGACCCGGATTCTCAGGGGTTACTCCTGGCTCTGCACTCAGGAATTACTCCTGGTGGTGCTCGGAGAACCATATGGGATGCTGAGAATCGAACCTGGGTGGGCCTCGTGCAAGACAAATGCCCTCCCTGCTGTACTACTGCTCCAGCCCCCACAGCTGCATCTTAAGGATGCATGTTTCTTTGTACATGTAGTATCAACCAAGACTGGCTCTATTTTCTCTGTTTTTCTGGAGGTTCCACATTGGTGGGCCCCGGAAATGGCTACTGTTTTAGTTCATTTATTCCCTTAACATTTATCAAGGACTTACGGCATGCCAGCCTCCATCTAGTGCTCATTGTTGACATGTGGGATATAACACGTTTATGTCAACATTTCCCTCAGTTTTATTCTTTGACCAAGACCTGGGAATGTGGTGTAGTGATAGGGGACTTGTTTGAACAGTCCAGGAGGTTATCTGCAAGAAGAGCAGAAAGATCACCTCTAAAATGTTCATTGAATATTAGACTAAGTTTAAGAGAACAAAGCTCAAATTCCAAGACAGCAGCCTGCCATTTATCTTATACCATTCTTTCATCACTCTTGACTGAAATGAACACCTATTCCCCCTTTTATACACTTTGCCCATATAGGCATTAACCACTTTCCCCCTGGGTGGGTATTGAGGTCCAGATGGGGCAGGTAGTATCCTAAATAAAGACCTTTGGGCCAGAGTGATAGCACAGCTAGTAGGGCATCTGCCTTGCATGCGGCCTGCCCAGGTTCGATCCCAGGCATCCCATATGGTCCTCTGAGCACCACTAGGAGTAATTCCTAAGTGCACAGCCAGAAGTAACCCCTGAACATTGCTGGGTGTGACCCATAAGGCAAAAAAAAAAAAAAACAGAGACCTTTAAGATGTTAATTCCTGCTGTCTTGAGGCCATGCCAAGCAAATGTTGCTATTAGCTATAAACGTAGACCATAAAGAGATCATGGGTATTATTTACTGAGGGACATGAAGAACCCCACCCTCACCCCCATACCTGGCTGCCTGCAGTTCCCAGGTCACGGTGATATGTTTGGGAGAGCTGCTTTGGCAGCCTCTGTTGTAGAAATCTTCCAGAGATGTCCATCTGGGCACCTGATGCAGAGTCCCAGAGGGTAGAAGTCACAGGCTGTCCCCTTGGTTACTGCCAGATGCTCTGGTTGCTGGGCACCCTGATTGGCAGGCAAAGCAGTTACCATAACAACGTCCCCTCCCTTTTTTTTTTCTTTGCATTTCTCTTTGCGTTAAGTACCCAGGTATTCCAGGGACAGGCAAGCATTTCTCTCAGGACAGAACGTTTTCTGCTCCAGGAAGCAGGCAGGAGAGCGGAAGCCGCGTCTGCGCGTTGGCTGAGCCAGCGGGTATCTGCTTTGGGTGACTAGTGCCTTTGGCTGTGTGTTAGTGCTGCTATCAGCGTGGGTCATGCAAATGCGTGGATCGCCCCTTGTTGAGGGGCCTTTAGCTCCCCCGCTACCCTCCCTGCTCCATTGCTGGTGGATTTGCCCGAGTCCTCAGCGGGGAAGTGCTGAGTCACGGCACAGAGCGGGTTTGTCTGCCTCAGTTCCGCATCCCTCCCTCCGCGGGGCTCTCTCCAGACCTGGGGTCCTCACCCCTCTCTCTCCTTAGCCTGGATTCACATCCGGGCAGCCAAAAAAGAAGACACTTGTCTTTGCTTCTCAGAAAAATAGCTAGGCGCCCCACTACTGAGGATGGCTTCCCTCCCACCCCAAATTTCATGGGCTAATTCTTCCGTGTATGAAGCTGACCCTCCAGGGTCCCTCACCCCCCCCTAATCGGATTATGTCAATGTGTCAGGCTTGGGGCGGGGACGAGGGCAATGCGGTTTAATTAATGTAACACTCTGAGACGCCCCCTCCATTCTAGATCCTTAGGTGCCAGATCACAGCCTCCGTGAGGTGGTGCGGGTGCGGGTGCGGGTTTGTGAGTGAGTGTGTGTGTGTGTGTGTGTGTGTGTGTGTGTGTGTGCGCGCGCGCAGAGAAGGTGTCAGGAGTCTGTGGGTCCCAACCCAGGGCAGAATTATTAGAGCTCTGCCCTTTCCCACCTCCCCAGACATTCCAAGCAGGCAGGCTGAATAACTAGTTCCGAGTAAGGCGGCCTGGTACGACTTTGTCCGCCGGAGGTGAGGGTCGCGGCCATGGAGCCCCGCCCACACGTCTGGTTTCTATGGCGACGGCCCATTGACCCAAGTCCTTCTCCCTCCCTCCTCTGCAACCCCGAGAGATGACGGCACCGCGCTGACTGCGCCAAATTCCAGCCAATGGGCGACTGCTCGCGCCTCCCCTTCCGCCAGCCCTCCCCGCCCCACTCCCCCGAGGAACTCGATTCACAAATCCGGACTGGAGGTTTTGGCCGCAGGACCAGTGCAAGGGCGCGCGGCCTGGGCTGGGGCAGAACGCGGTGGGTCCTCCTGAGCTGGCCAGCGGATGCCAGCGTCGCTGGTCGTTCGGGCCATGCTCCTACCGCTCGCCACCCTGCTCCCGAAGGAGTCAGGAGACGTCATTGCAGCCGAGTTCTCGCGCCACCCCGGCTTCCCCTTCACGCCCCCGCCGTACTCCAATGCATTAGAATCAGCACCACGGACAGCGAGTCCAGGCTGGTTGGGGGTAACCAACCTCCAACCCCCGCGCAGCGTTCCACGAGGCCAGACAGCCACGGCTCTGCTATATCCGGACCTCCTGGGTTCCACGGGGTGTGCTGGATCTGGGTCTCCTTGACCCACAACGAACGTTGCACTGAGCCACGTGGCAGAGAAGGCCACAGAGGCTGATCTCAGACTGAATGGCTTGTTTCTCTTCTTTAACCCGCAAAGAACGGTTTCCATCTCCAAGGCTAGGGGACGTAGGCCTGGAGATGAAGGGGGTAGATGTTAATCTCAAGCCCACCCCCTTCCCCAGACTGCACTGGGCGCTATGTGACACAGGGTCCCTAAGGCAGTTCCGTGGATAGGTGAAAAGCGTGTGGAGGCTGCGTGCCAAGGCCCCACCTGAGGGGGCCACAGGTTTCCTCAGGCCTATCTGGTCTCTTGCCCTGCGATGGAGAAAGGAGGTGGAGGAGGAGAAATACAGGGGTGGTAGACGTCTGGCTCGGCCTCCATGGAACACTTTGTAGAAGGGACATAACTTCTACTGCTTCTCCTCGCTGCATCCCTAAGAGGTCTGGGATGAATGAGGAGCGGGTGGGGGCAAAGATGTTGGCGGCGAGGGCATGGCTGGGGTAGAATTCAGCTTTATCACGGTGGGCCGTGGTTGCTTGGCTGGACGTTGCAAATGGAAGCCAAAAGGGGGGAGACTCGGGTCCTCGGGGCTCTATCTTCCTCCTTCCTAGACTCATGGGGACCCTCTTGCCGGCGCTGTGACATCTCCACGCTCCCTCCCTTCCTCCCTCCGGGGCCCAAAGAAAGGCCGGCACCAGACCATGTGCAGGCGCGTGCAGCGCTTTTATAGTTCTCTCCGGGACAGAGGGACACAGTGCGGCCCGCGCTGTCGGCCCGCAACGTTGGCACCTTAGACGCGGCACCACACCCAACCCAGTCCCTGGTACTCTCCCGGGAAGACTCCGGTTCGGACTCAGATCAGCACCTCAGACAGCTCCCGGCCCAGCCCTCCCCTCCCCCTCCCTTGGAAACAACCAAATAAATTAAAAGGTGTGTGGGGGGGGGGGAGGAACAAACGGACGAAACAAAAAATTTTTTAAAAATAAACACCTAAGGATAAGGAAGAGGGGTGCTCCTCTCCCGGAGTGAAAGAGTTCTCGGTCCCTTTCCACCCTTCCGTGGAGGCTCCGCCGCTGCCGCCGGGGTGGCCTTCGAGGTTGATTCTTGTTTCCAAACTTCAACCTCCAGCCGCCGGCACCCCTCCCCCCCAACTCCCAGCATGCAACACGTTGGAAAAGGTAAGAGTGGGGGCGGGGAGGGGCGAAGGATCTTCCTGGCGGAGTTCGAGGCTGGGGGGTGGGGCGGGGATGCAGATTCTGGCTGCACCCTCAGTGCGTCCATATTCAGAACTTCGGTTCCCTTTTGGTCTGGGAAGGGGGTTTGAGGATGGGGGCGTAGGGATGGAGCGGGGGTGAAGAATCGCAAGCTAACTTAGGCAGAGGGGAGAAGGCAGACTGGGGTGAGGGGGGCGCGGCAGGAGAAGGGGGACACAGGGGCAGCAAGAAAAGGGAGGCGAGGAGGAAGAGCCAGTGGGGGCAAGATGGAGACAGCGGGACGCACCCAGGAAAGGGAAAGGGGAGGCCGGAGGCCCAGGAAGAAGGTGAGGAAGTGGACAGACCTAGGGGACACGATTTACAGACACACCCTGAAGGGAACGAGGAGGCCCCCGGCCACAACTGGAGAAATCGGGGCGCTGACAGACAGGAAGGGGTGAGGCTGGGGGGTCGTCCCCTCTCAGCGTTCAGACACCCCACCCCGCACCGCCGCCACCGCGCTTTGCCCCGCAAATACAGGCGCCGCAGCGGTCTCCCCCTTCGCCGGCGGGCCACAGGCGGACCCCCTCGGTGCCCGGCGCCGCCGCGACGGCCCCAGGGTCTCCGCGTGCGCGTCCGGGGGCTGGGGCGGGGGTGCGGGCGCGGCCTCTCGGCTCTCCCTAGCGGTCCAGGTTCATAGTCCAGTGCTTGGCCCCGGTCGCGCAGCTGTCCCTGGCGGCCGAGGAGGAGGCGGCGGCGGGGGCCACAGGCGCGCCTCCGCCTGGGGGACCCCCGGCGGCAGCGGCCTCGCCCTCGTTCTTGAGGTCTTGGAAGACCTGCGTGAAGAAGTGAGGGGTCTGCGTTGAGCCGCAGCATCTGCGGGCTGAGCCGCTGAATGAGGCGCAGGCAGCGCTGCCAGAAGCGCTCCCCTTGTCGGGCTCCACGAGGAAGGGCTTGAGCGGGTAGGAGATCTCGTTGCCCATGTAGGAGTAGGCGAGGTAGGAGGCAGGTGAGGGAAGGCGGCCTGCAGCTCGGCGGCCGACGCCAGCTCGTCCCCGCGCAGCGACTCGCGGCACAGCAGGTACACGAACACCAGGTTGGCGGGCGTGATGAAGGCCTGGTCTTGCCAGCCCTGCAGCAGCAGCGAGCGGTCCACGCCGCGGAACCAGCCCACCAGCTCGCCGGGGCTCAGCTCCTTGAGGCGGTAGCAGCGTCGACACACGAAGTCGCCGAGGCAGCGCAGCAGCTCGCCGGTGGACGCCTGCACGATGACCCGGCGCGGCGTGCCCCCGGGCACGGGCGGCGCGGCCTGCGGGGCGAGGGGCGGCGGCGGCGGCGGCGGCTTGCCCCCGCCCGAGCCTGGCGCTGGGGCGGCCCCGCTGCCCCCGACGGCGGCTCGCCCGCGCCCGCGCCCGCGGCAGCGCGCGGGCACGGTGGGCACCGGCACTGCGAGGGGCTTGGCTGCGCCACCGCCGCCGTCGGGGGGTCTCGGCCCTTGCGGAGAAGGTTCTCGCGGTTGCGCTGCTGCACCAGGGGGTCGGGGCCTGTGGACGCCGGCTTGGGCGTCACCTTCTTGCTGCCTTTCTTCTTCTTGGCCGATGCGGCCACCAGGCGCTTCCAGGTGAGCGCCGAGATGAGCACGGACGGCCGCTTGAGTCGGCTCTCGCCTTTGCCGCCCTTGCCTCCGGGCGGCGCCCCGTAGCCCCCAACGCCTCGTCCCCGCGGGCGGCGCCTTCTTCTTCTCCTCCGGCAGCCCGCCGGGCTCCGGCCCTTGGCCGAGGAGGCGGGGGACAGCGACAGCACCGTGCCCATCCTGCAGAGCGGGGCCGGCGCCCGGGCCCCGGCGGGAACCGCGGGTGGCGCCGGCGCCGCCGCCGCTGCTGCAGCCCCGGGGACCCGGCGGTGGGGGGGCCCAGCCCCGGCCCGGGCGCGGGGACCGGAGCGGGGGAAGGCGGCTGCCTAGCTGCTTCGCGGAGGCTGAACCGAGTCTGAGCTGCGCCAGCTGCAGCGTCAGCCCCACCCCTTGGGCCCGGGCTTTCGCCGCGCCGCGCCCCGGCCGGCGCAGCCAATCCTCGCCCGAGCTGTCCTCCTGACCGGCAGCTTCGCGGACCAATAGGCTCTCGCACTCCCACATGGGTCCCGCCCCATCCCCCCTGCACTCTCAGTCTCCGCTCCTTCACCAAAAAGCGTAGGGGAGGGGATAATGATGGTGTCGCCAGGGGCTCCCTCGAGTCCGGACTGGGAAAGGGCACCTGCATGGCCATCTGCAGGTTCTTGGATCCTGGGGATCAGCTTGTTTTGATGCATTGGTTCGCAGTCTAGCAGAGAATGCCGTGGGATAGCCTGTTCCACCGTTTGGGGGAAAGTGGGCTGTGAGTGCCCTGGGTATCTGTGCCAAGGGGTCCAGTCGGAGGGCTCTTGTCACTCTCCTCCCTTGCCTCCCCCGGGGCGTCCCCTTCCCCGCTCTCGCCAGTGATGGAGTGCTAGCAGGGCCTGGATCGCCCCTCACATCACAGCATAACTTCTTGCTCTGGGGTGCAGGTCGGGAACGACCCCCTGAGGCTGCTGCTTCCCCTGATTCTGGATTCTAGTCTTGTCCCCTTTTGCTCTGCGTCACCAACTCCCCCTCATCCCCAGTCTTGGGTGAGTGATGAATGGCAGGTCCCTGAGGAACAGCTGCATATCGGCTCTGTTGGTGTCCCCAGGTTGGGACAGCAGGTGGGGGTGACCTCTGATGAGGCAGGCTAGGCCGAGAAGTCCACTTCCAGCCCTGTCTGGGGCCAGGTTAAGGTGGCTTCTGTCCTGAAGTGTTTCTTGTCTTCAGTACCCAGCTGTCCCTACTCCCAGCTGTCAGCTATTAGGTCAAGACAGCCCACGCCCTCCTCCCCATCCAAAGCCTCTGTCCTCCATGGGGACCGGCTGGGTCTGACTGGCACTGGGGCTGCTCTGTCTGACTCCTACGGTGTGTCCACCCTTTACAGGGCCTGCGCTGCTCTCTGTGGCTTCCAGCTAAGGAGGCCTCAGCTTCTATTTGTGTGTGGGGGGGTGGGGGTGAGGCTGAGGTGGGGGAAAATGGTGGCTCAGGCCACACCCTGCAGATGATTCTTGGTTTGTGCTCATGGGTGATGCCTGCCTGTGCTCAGGGACTATTCCCTGGCCTTGTGGGTGATCCCTGCCTGTGCTCAGGGGCTATTCCTGGCCTTGTGGGTGATCCCTGCCTGTGCTCAGGGGCTGTTCCCGGCCTTGTAGGTAATCCCTGCTGGCTCTCAGGGGTTATTATTGACCTTTGTGCTCCTGGGTGATGCCTGCCTATAGTGCTGGGAAAGCAAACCAAGGTAGGCGGGATACGAGACAAGCTCCTTACTCCCTGTCCTGTATCTTTGAATTATTTATTTGTTTGTTTGTTTGCTTGATTATTTGTTTATTTATTTGCTTTTTGGGTCACACCCAGGGACACTTAGGGCTCCTGGCTCTTCGCTCAGGAATTATTCCTAGTGGGCTTGGGGGACCATATGGGATGCCGGGGTTTGAACCCGGGTCAGCCGCATGCAAGGCAAACGCCCTCCCCGCTGTGCTATTGCTCAGGGCACCCTGTCCTGCATCTTTGACCCAGAAGTCTTCCAACTTCTTCTGTGAGGTTTGGCCATGGGTACGGATTAAATGGGGAGCAGAGCCCCTGCCTGTGAAGTGCAGCCAAATCCTCAGATTCGTCCCCATGCCCTTTTGCCATCCTGAGGTCAGGGCTGCTAGGCCAACACATAAGCTTGTGGTTTCATTCCAGACCACGTCCCTGGGACTAGTACCTCCTGCCCCCTGAGGCAGTAGGGTTTTTTCAGCTCTCCAACGGCCCCCACTCACCCACTCCAGCCAGGAACCCTGATGATTGGTTGCCTGGTCCCCCACCTTCCCAGAGCACCCACACAGTCATGCATTTCCTCCCCTGATGCAGCATCCAGCGTTCACCTCCTCAGTAAGGTCCCCGGCTCCCTTAGATGGTAGTTTTCTCTCCCAGCCCAGGCTGGTCTGCCCAGCCTCCCATTCTGCCCACTGAGGCTGAAAGCCAAGCCCTCTTTCAGCTTGTCAGGCCTCTCCCAAGTCTTCTGAGTCAGGCTTTCTCTGCTGCCCATGGAAGGAGCAATCGCTCACTTGTAGGGCTGTTGTTTTTTTTGGGGGCGGCTTATTTTTTGGGCTTTTTTTCACCTGGTGATGCTCAGAGGATACTCCTGGCTCTGCACTCAGGAATTACTCCCAGCAGTGCTCGGGCTACCATATGGGATGCTGGAGATTGAATCAGGTCAGTCACATGCAAGCAAACTCCCTCCAGCAGTACTACTGCTCTGGCCCTCCCCCGTAGTTAAGGACAGGTTCCTCATTGACGTCAGGTCTATTGCTGGTGTCACATAGGACAAGAACTTCCACTGGTGTGCACACGGGCTCCACCGGGCTCCACTCCAGCCCCCTTTACCTCCTGCGGTTCTCAAAACTCACCCGCATGGCAAGCCTGGCAAGCTGCTCGTGTTGTATTTGATATGCCAAATACCAGTAACATTTATATTAGGTCATTCCCATGACCTAATATAGTGGTTTGAGGCTCTTTATGTTCCTGGAGCAAGCGGATGCCTTTGGGTTCTACTAGCATGAGACAGGACATATGGAGATATTACTGGTGCCCGCTCTAGCAAATAGATGATGAACGGGCAGATAGTGATAGTAGTGATAGTTCTCAAAACCAGTGAGTCAAGAATTTGCCCCTGGGGGTCAGGGGAATAGTACAATAGTTAGGGCGTTTGCTTTGCATGCAACCCAACTGGGTTCAATACCTGGCATCCCATAGGGTCTGCTGAGCACCGCCAGGAGTGATTCCTAAGTGTGGAACCAGGAGTAATCCCCTGAGCACCACACGCAGGGTGTGACCCAAAAAGAAAAAAAAATTGCCCCTGGACCAGGACAGCTCAATGGTTTGTCAGACAGCTCAAGCTTTTCTTGGGAGAGTATTTTTCTATTTTTATTTTTAGAATCTAATTATTCATTTAATTATTTAATAAATAATGTTTGATATTATTTAAACCCAGCACTATACATGGCCTGCTTAATGCTATGGGAATGACCCTGAGCACAAAGCTGGAAGTGATCCCTGAGCACTGTAGGTAGGGGGCCCAATTTGTCCCCCACCCCACCAAGATTTCCTCACGTGCTTCAGTTTCCCAGCCAGGTGCCTCGGCGGAGTCTCCAGTCCTCACCTTTACCTGTCTTGCCCCTGAGCTTCCCTGCCTCTCTTGTTCTCCTCCCTCCTCCTCATTATCTCTCCAGCTTCGCTCAACTCTACCCAGGGGCCCTGTTTCCATCTAGCACTTGAAATGCTGCCTCCTCCAGGAAGTCTTTCTGGGTCTCACTGGAAGGACTCAGTGTTCTTTCTGACATCCTTCCTTCCCACCTCTTCCCTCAGCAGCAGCAGTTACACAATTTCCCAGTAAAGGGCTGAGTCTCTGTTTCAAGATGTGCAAGACGGACATAGATGGACTTTAAAGACAAACCAAGCAATAATCAACGTAGGCTGGAGGAACAGTACCCATGTAAGTACCATCCCAAGTATATTCCCAAGTAAGGTACTTGGCTTGCATCCAGACAATTCAGGTTCAATCCCCAGTACGCATATGGTCCCCTGAGCACTTCCGGGAATGATCCCTGAGCACAGAGCCAAGAGTCAGCGCAGATGACTGCTGGGTGTGGCCCAAAAACCGAAACGTAAAATTAAGCAAAATAGATCCACAAACTGACAGCACTTCTATTATTCAAAACCCGGGGTGTGGAGCTGGAGACATAGTTTAGGAGTTAAGGCACTTTCTCTGCATGCAAAAATCCCACTTTGATCCCCACCACCACATATGGTCCCCCTGAGCACTGCCAGGAGTTGTCCCTGAGCGTAGAGCCAGGAGAAGCCCTGAGGTGTGGCCTCAAAGCCAAATACAAAAATGACCCCACCAAAACAAATGAAGACCCTGCAGATTGGGGCCTGGAAGCCATCCTTTGCATGCAAGAGTCCAGGGTTCTATCCCTGGTACCGCGTGATCCAAGGAGCACTGTTGGAGGACAGGTTTAGCTAACCTGGGAGCTTTGTTGTTTTGCCCACTCCCAGCTTAATTTATTTAAGCCAAGGTTCATTCTAATGAGACCTCTCTTCTATGTAAACACTGCTAGAGGGTGTGGCAGTTACAGAAGTCACCTTGATTGAATCACTATCACCATCACTATCTTCCCGTTAATCATCTATTTGCTAGAGTGGGCACCAGTAATATCTCCATATGTCCTGTCTCATGCTAGTAGAACCCAAAGGCATCCACTTGCTCCAGGAACATAGAGAGCCTCAAACCATTATATTAGATCACGGAATGACCTAATATAAATGTTACTGGTATTTGGCATATCAAATACTACACGAGCAGCTTGCCAAGCTTGCTGTGCGGGTGGCATACTCTTGTAGTCACCTCTAAATAAAGCATTTATAGATGAACCGGCGGCCGCTAGTGGCCGCGCAACCGGCTGTGATAGTCTGGTCTCCTGGGTGGAGTTGTGACGAGAGGGAAGTCCGGATGTGGAAAATGGCGGAGTGGTCTGGCTTGTTGTGAGGCTCTGCTGAGGTGGCAGGCCAGGGCTAGAACCCGCCATGCCTCCTGGGTGCCTCACGAGCAGATGGGTACAGGGAGAACAATGAGCAGCTTTGCCCCATGTCTGAGAGTCTCTGGTTCAGCATACCTGGGCCGGATTGATTGAATAACTTCTGACTTATACATCTACTAAACTTCTATGTTTTCTAGATTGGGCACAGCTCCTCTTTTATACCCACTGCACCCGCGTGGGACAGTTAGAATTTACCAGGAGACTACCACCCTGGCTACGTTGAGACTATAGGAAGCCTATAGGAAGGATCATACTAGTTTGCTCTAAGCAGGCGAATGTGACCCTTTCAGTACATGAGAACAAGATACTCAGAATCACCCTGGTGCAGATAATAAGGACCTTGTGGGTACCATCTAGATTACATGAAGCTCATGGAGTTAAGATGTATTACTTTATACTAGCCCCCTCTCGCTCTCCAGCATTTTACATAAGAGATAATCTCAGAAGAAGAGATTAGTCCTTGGTGTAACCTTTGTTTATACCTGCAATAGCGTGTGGCACTGCTCTTCTACACTCTGTTTAGGGTTCTTTGTTGACACGACCCTCCCTGGATTACTTTGGTGTATATAAGGGGACTGACTTGAGGCCCCTTCCGCTCTGGGCCTTTGCCTTTTTCGCTTTCGGCTTTTGGCTTCACGTGCTTTTGGCTTTTGGCTTTTTCCTTTTGCTCTTTGGCCTTTTTACTCCTTCTTCTGGGTAGGACTCATCTCGGGTGAGATCCTCTCTCTTTTATTTTTTTTATTTTATTTTTTTATTTTTTTGCTTTTTGGGTCACACCTGGCAATGCTCAGGGGTTACTCCTGGCTCTGCCCTCAGGAATTACTCCTGGCGGTACTCGGGGACCATATGGGATGCCGGAGATTGAACCCGGGCTGGCATGGGCCAGCGCCTGCAAGGCAAACACCCTACCCGCTGGGCTATCGCTCCAGCCCAAGATCCTCTCTCTTTAGTGGGAGACTT
The DNA here is from genome assembly GCA_021461705.1 of Cryptotis parvus. Taxonomy (NCBI): domain Eukaryota; kingdom Metazoa; phylum Chordata; class Mammalia; order Eulipotyphla; family Soricidae; genus Cryptotis; species Cryptotis parvus. Next base: position 32,696 of record JAJIBD010003802.1, on the reverse strand, counting down.
AGACTCTTTATATGGTCTAAGTTCGGACCAGAGCTAGAGTTCTTTCATTATATTGGATTGCTATGGAAGAGTTTTTGTACTATTAAAAGTCTTTTTTTTTTAAGTATTTTATTATACCACTGTGAGATATACAAATAAAAAAGTTCATGTTTGGGTTTTGGTCATACAGTGTTCCAGCACCCGCCCCTCCACCAGTGCCCATTTGGAACTGCACCGACTCGTGAGTCTTCATCTGTTCCCCCCGGTGTCCTCGGAGGTAGAAGAGAACTTCTGTCCTGACACTGACTGGGACCCCAGCAGCCTTCCCCGACAGAGCACTATCAGAAAAAAACCCTGAGCACAGAGCTGGGAGTATTCCCTGTGCACCACCAGGTGTGGTCCCCAGTACTCGTCCCAAATGAAAAGTAAAGAACATAAAAAGATGCAGTCGGGGCTGCGGAAGAGAGCCCAAGTGGTAGAGCACCAGCATCACATGTGGAAAGCCTTGGGTTCAGTCCCACCCGCCAAACAGCATTGCCAGGTGAGGCCCTGGTCATCCCCTGAGCACCAAAGGGTGCACACAGCAAAGCCCAGTGACAGCAGAGAACTTGGTGCCAAGACGAGCTTCCCCCAAAGGGTGGGAGTGCCCACCCCTTCCGCTGGTGCACTAGGTTTGTCTGGGGCAGCCTCTGTGTGTCGCCTCCCGGTGGGTTATTTCCTGTGCACTATTGCCCTTCTAGCACCACGCTGGCTCTCAGACACCCTTAGAGGAGAAGCGCCTCCTTGTCAGTCTGGAGGCTGCCTTGAAGCTAAGAGGCTGTCTCCAGATTCTCCCTGAGGAAAAAGAGGCAGGCCCAGACTGAAGTTGGTGCTGGTCTAGGAACCTGGCCTTAGGAGTCAGGAGATGAGCATTTTCCTCCTGCTGGGAATCTTACTCCGCTTGCCTTGGGGAAGGGGGAAGGAGCTGGGGATCGAACCCAGGGCCATAGGGCAGGTGCACCACTACTCACACCGCCTCTGCGGCCCTCGGTCCCACCACTGAGGGAACCACCTCTCCGGCCTTGTTGCTCTGGCTCTTCTGCTCTTGGGCTGCTGATATCGTCCTCTTTCCAACCATAGTCTGGACAGTTTCCCAAAGCAGGTGATCCATCCCTGGGGGCACTGGAACATTCCAGTGGGGCAGTCAGAGTCTTGGGTGCAATAGGGGTGCTTTTTATTTGTTTGTTTAAACAAGATTAGGTTTTCTGCCCGGAGGCGATAGCACAGCAGGTAGGGCTTTGCCTTGCACCCAGTGGGCCTGAGTTTGATCCCCAGCATCCCACATGGTTTTCCCAAGTGTTGTTAGGAGTGATTCCTGGGTTCAGAGCCAGGAGTGAGCTCTGAGCATTGCCAGGTGTGCCCCACCTCCAACAAAGGATACATTTCCAGGGCCAGGGAGTAATGCTGAGTGATTTTTTCCCCCTGAAAGTCGGGGCAGTCAACCTCATAAATTTGGAAACCTCTGGAAGGAAGCTAGGAGGAACATGTTTTGGCTCTAGGGTGACACAGGAGTAATAGTACAGGAGTGATAGTACAGTGAGGATGGCATTTGCCTTGCATGTGGTCCTATATGGTCCCCCAAGCACCTTCAGGGGCAATTCTTGAGTGCAGAGGCAGGAGTAACCCTTGAGCATCACTGGGTAACTGTTGGAGGACAGGTTCAGCTAATCTGGGAGTTTTGTTGTTTTGCCCACACCCAGCTTAATCTTATTTAAGTCAAGGTTCATTCTTATTTATTTTTTATTTTTTGCTTTTTGGGTCACACCCGGCAATGCTCAGGGGTTACTCCTGGCTCTGCACTCAGGAATTACTCCTGGCGGTGCTCGGGGGACCATATGGGACGCCGGGATCGAACCCGGCCGGCACAGGCCGGCCGTGCAAGGCAAACGCCCTACCCGCTGGGCTATCACTCCGGCCCCTCAAGGTTCATTCTAATGAGACCTCTCTTCTATGTAAACACTGCTAGAGGGTGTGGAAGTTACAGAAGTCACCTTGATTGAATAACTTCTGACTTATACATCTACTAAGACTTCTATATTTTCTAAATTGGGCACAGCTCCTCTTTATACCTACTGCACCCAGCGTGGGACAGTTAGAATTTACCAGAAGACTACCACCCTGGCTACGCTGAGACTATAGGAAGACTATAGGAAGGATCATACTAGTTTGCTCTAAGCAGGCGAATGTGACCCTTTCAGTACACGAGAACAAGATACTCAGAATCACCCTGGTGCAGATCATACTAAGAAGGACCTTGTGGGTACCATCTAGATTACATGAAGCTCATGAAGTTAAGATGTATTACTTTATATCAGCCCTCTCTCTCTCCAGTGTTTTACATAAGAGATAATCTCCTTAGTCCTTGGCATAACCCTTGTTTTTTTTTTTTAATTTTTTAATTTATTTTTTTTTTTAATTTTTTTATTCTTTATTATACCACCGTGAGACATACAATTACAAAGGTGCAATTGGTTCTTGGTAATACAGTATTCCAGCACCCATCCCTCCACCAGTACCCCATTTCCACCACCAATGTACTCCACCCCTCCCACTCACCCCCCAGGCTGCCTTAATAGCAGGTAGCCCTGCTTCCCTCTCTTTCTCTCTATCTCTGCATCTCTCTCCCTCTTCTTTTACACATTGTGGCTAGCCCTGCAGATATTTATTTATTTATTTATTTATTCCACCTTTTCTCCTTTTTTTTTTTTTAATTGAAGGATGCTCATGTGGAGTCCTGGCTCCACAGGGTTCCAAGATGCACCCTCCACCCAGAACCCATCTCCCATCACCAACGTCCTGTCTCCCTCCCCCTCCCGAATCCCAATCGCCCGGCGGGCTCTATATGTCATCTCCTTCCTCTGTATATCTCCCTCTCAGCAAACCCTCCTGCTGTTCGCGGAATGCAGTGTACCAAAAAACATCATTGTTTCACCACCCTAGTGGCCGCGCGGGCGCCGACCTAGGCTCAAACCCGGCTTTGCTGGTCCTCTGGTCGTGGGACATTTTCCCAGCGTCTGGACAATGAAAATGGTGGCTAGCGTGGTGGACGAGTCCCATCCGGCTGCTTCCGGGGACCCTCCCGGAGGCGACGGGCCCCACTCCCAAAGCCCATCTGCCCTCCTCGGGGTTCCATAGTCAGCTGAGGCCCGGCGCGAGCCAGGCTCCCGCCTCCCGAGCCGTCTGCAAGACTCTGGATGCCGGGGCCGTCCAGCGGCTCCTGGGCGGGAAACCGGGCTAGTCACGATGGAGGGGGAAGGGGTGACCGCGCCTCCGTCTGACGACTTCCCAGTGCTTCCCGCCTCTTGGAGCCGCCTACTTGGGCTCGAACCGGCTTTGCTGGTCCTCTGGTCGGGTGGGACATTCTCCCAGCGTCTGGACAGTAAAAATGGTAGCTAGCGTGGTGGACGAGTCCCATCCGGCTGCTTCCGGGGACCCTCCGAGGCGACGGGCCCACCCCCAAAGCCCATCTGCCCTCCTCGGGGTTCCATAGTCAGCTGAGGCCCGGCGCGAGCCAGGCTCCCGCCTCCCGAGCCGTCTGCAAGACTCTGGATGCCGGGCCCGTCAGCGGCTCCTGGGCGGGGAAACCGGGCTAGTCACGATGGAGGGGAAGGGGTGACCGCGCCTCCGTCTGACGACTTCCCAGTGCTTCCCGCCTCTTGGAGCCGCCTACTTGGGCTCGAATCCGCTTTGCTGGTCCCTTCTGGTCGTGGGACATTCTCCCAGCGTCTGGACAATGAAAATGGTGGCTAGCGTGGTGGACGAGTCCCATCCGGCTTCAGCAGTGATTTCTAATGTGACATTATAGTTCCTAATTCCCCATCAACCTCCCCAGTTTGTTACAACTACACTGATCATTATGTTGTACAGATGTGAAAGATCCTGGGAAGGACCTGTCCCAGCCTACTTCATTATCCAAGACTCTTGCGTGGCTGCACACTGTTCTTCCTATGTCAGACCATCCACCATCCAGGGCCCACAGGTCAGAGCCCTGGGGGTGTAGACAAGCCTATCTCCTGTCTGCCACCTGCCAATGCAGCTGGGCACTGCAGCCACACCTGCAACACCTCGAGGGGCAGGATAACCCTTGTTTATACCTGCAATAAGGTGTGGCACTACACTCTGTTTAGAGTTCTTTGTTGACATGCCCCTCCCGATTGGATTACTTTGGTGTATATTAGGGGCTGACTTGAGGCCGCTTACCTTTTGCCTTTTGGTTCCTCAGCCTTCAGCTTTTTGGCTCCTGCGGCTTTTGGCTTTTGGCTTTGGCCTTTTGCTCTTTGGCCTTTTGCTCCTTCTGGGTAGGACTCAGCTTGGGTGAGATCCTCTCTCTCTTTGGTGGGAGACTTAGGCTCTTTTGTATGGTCTATGTTCGGACCAGAGCTAGAGTTGGTTCATTATATTGGAGTGCTGTGGAAGAGCTTTTGAACTATTAAAAGCCTTTTGGAACTGCACCGGACTCGTGAGTTTTCATCTGTTCTCCCGGCGTCCTCGGAGGTAGAAGAGAACCTCTGTCCTTACACTGTCGGGGACCCGCGGCCGTTCCCTGACAGGTAACATTCAAAAAGGAAGAAAAAAAGTGATACACAGTCTGTCATGGGGATGTCATTTCAGCTCTGGTCTTCTCATGTTCGGAATGAAATGCAAGGATTCTCTCTGCTTTTCTTAAGTACTTCTTTTTCAGACCCGGAGATGCTCAGGGGTTACTCCCTGGCTCTGCACTCAGAAATTACTCCTGGCAGTGCTCAGGGGACCATATGGGATGCCGGGATCGAACCTGGTAGGCCACGTGCAAGGCAAGCGCCTTACCCACTGGACTATCGCTCCGCCCCTCTCTGCTTTTCTTTTGTCTTTTTCAGACAAAAGAAAAAGGTAACAGTTTGGGGATTGGACTTGAAAGTGATTCCCTCTTCCAGTTCCACAGTCTGATTCTAAATAAAATGTGTCACTCTCTGCTGCAGCCTGGCAGCGCTCCTGAATCTGCTCCTGCCCGAGGGACTCCATCTCTGTGTATGTGGCCCCCACGCCCGCACCCTCACTGTGTCTGTGCCCGGGCCCACACCTGCAGTCGCACCCCGTGAAAGGCTGCAGTTCTACGGTCAGCCTGGGAGAGGAAGGAGAAGGAAGCTTCAGTCTTCAGCTTAAGTCCAGGGCAGTTCCCAGTAAACATCAAGGTCAGATGATCCCAAACCAAGGTCATCTCCTTTCCTTGCCTATCAAGAGTCCTTAAAAAAAAAAAAATGGATAACAACACACTTTTGTGGGTTTCTTTTTTAGCATTTTAGGTCATACCCAGTGATGCTCAGGGGTTATTCCTGGCTCTGTACGCGGGGATCACTCCTGGCAGGCTCCTAGGACCATATGAGATGCTGGGGATTGAACACGGGTTGGCTGAGTGCATGCAAGGCAAGCTCCCTACCCACTGGCTCCCAAAATAACAACACAGGTTCTTAAAACAAGCTGGTCAGAGGAACTGGAGCGATAGTACAACGGGTATGGTGCTTGCCTTGCATGTGGTCCACCCAATTCAGTCCCCAGCATCCCATTCAGTCCTCCCAGCCCCTGCCAGGAGTGATCCCTGAGTGTAGAGCCAGGAGTAAGCCCCCGAGACCACCAGGTATGGCCCCGAAACCAAAATTAAAAAATTAATAAAAGGATGGTGACTCACCTTGGCCTGTGAACCCTAAACCCGCACATCCCCTTACTTCTTGGTCCTGGCTCGGCTCGGCTCTCCCGAGGCTCTGAGCTGACGGGACCGGGCAGGGAGGGGACAGTCCTCTGGAGACCGTGGAAGAAGTAAATCCCTTTCCCCAGCAATAACCAGGAGTGGGCTAGGGGGTGAACGGAGAGAGGAAATGGAGCCCACAGAGGAGCTGCTTGATGCAGGGAGACCCCAACTCTCAGTTCTCCCACACTCCAGCAGGTCCCTGGCGAGAAGCACCTGACCAAGAAGCTCAAAAACAGTTTCTTCCAGAACAGACAGCGTGGGTGTACAGAGGAGAAGGGGGACCCTGGAGCAGGGAGAGGGGGCCTGTGGAGATGCTGAAATACCTCAGGATGGGGGTGAGAGGAGGACAGGCGTGTGCGGGGAGGGGGGCTCAGGGAGGGCGGGGGTGTGCTGGGGGTTCTTGCCGTGCAGAATCCCTGCTGCCTTCGCTGACGGTCTGTCCCTCCTCTCAGGGTCAGGTCAGTCCCCTGAGCAGCTTCTCCCTCTGCACTCTGGAGCCTGCCCCTCACCCTCCAGTTCTCTCTGCCTGGTCCTCCCTCAGCACCCTCAGTGCCTTCCCCTTGCTTAATCTAGCACCCACTTTTGGTCCCCCCGCGCCCCGCCCCTAAGCCATGTCGCTCTGTCTTCTCTCTGCCCCTCCTGGCCCCCCACACAGCTCAGGCTCCAGATGTAGATCGAGAGGAACGGAGGTGGCGGCTGCTGCTTCTCTGGCTATTCTTAGCCTGTCTGGGGGGCTGGAGTTGGAATCAGCGTTTCCATCTCAACCAGGCAGGTGGCTGCAGGGAGCTGCCGGCTGCCATGGGGGACTCCACTGTGAGTCGCCCCACTGTCTCCTGACCCTGTCCTCCACTTGCTCAGTCCACAACCGGGTGCTGCTTCTCACCTGATGCTCCGGGCTGGGACATTCCTGCCACTCTGGACCCAGTCCCAGGTGTGAAATCCCTCACTGGAGACTCTGCGGGGTAGGAGCAGGGCCTTTGAGGCCCTCGCTCAGATGTCCCCTGCGTCCACATGCAGCCTTGGCTCACTCTTGTCTCCTGTAACATCTGCCCAGTGCCAGGGATTGACCCGGGGCCGCCTGTGTGCAGAGCATGTGCTCAGCTCATCAAACTCTCTCCAGAGAGTGTCTTTCTGATCTTGTCTGAAGGGACCTGGGAGGCTGAGCCCTGAGGCCTAGACACCCCCATGGGATGGAACAGGGGCTTCCTCGGCAGAGGGAGGGGCCAGGAAGAGGGTGACTCCGGGCGCAAGTAGCACAGGGAACATTTGACACCTGAAGAGACAGAGTCTGGAGGGCCTCCTCTGTGGGTTCCAAGTCATGGATGCCCAGGTTCTAATTTGCCACCTCCGCTTAGGAGCTAGGGGAATTCAGGGACAGTGTTTTTCATTCTCCTGAACCCTATTGCTCTCTTCTTCTCCCCCTCCTCCTTCTCCTTCTTATCCTTCGCTCACTGGTGTTCAAAGCTTACTGCCAACTCTACACTCAGGGACCACTAATGACAGTGTTCAGGGAGACCGTATGGGGTGCCAGCGACTGAACCTAGGTTGGCCATGTGCAAGGAAAGCGCCTACCCACTGTGCTCCAGCCCAGGTCCCCACCATCTGACTGTGCTTTTTCAGACTGACCCCTAAAATGTCAGAGGCTCCATGTAAGGTCAGTCAGTACTGCCCTCTGACACTTTAGGGGAAATACTCTGCAGACTTACAAAATCCAAATCAGCAAATGCTATTTGAAAGACTGTCGCCACGAGACACAGGGTTAAAAGGTAAGAAGGGCTCTCAGGGTCGTCAGAGAACACATGACATGATATGAAAGATAGCTACAAGAAGCCAGAGAGATAACGCAGGAGGTAAGGCTCCGAGTCTTACCCACACTGCCAAGAGTGAAATCTGAGCACAGCCAGGAATAAGCCCTGATCACTGCTGTGTGTGCCCTCCATGGCCCCACAACTTTAAAAAGAGGATAACAACTAGTATTAGGTAGTTGTAAATTTTAAAATAATAGTAAATAATAGTAAACTGTAAGGAATTTTAGGAAATAGGGTAAAGATGGCTGTCTTAGGTCAGTCTTGGTTGACTGGATGATTTGGCAAATCTTGCCCGGCCCCCTCCTTCCTACCACTGTAGCGACACCTCTCTTGTCCTGAACCTAGTGGCTAAGCAAATACTGAGCATCAATGCAGATCTGGGGTCCAGCTCCTCTGCCTGACACCATGAAGGATCTACTCATGGCCTTCCCTGTCCTACCTAGGCAACTTTCCCTAGGACACAGGCAGGGTCTGTACCCCATTTGCAGTGACAGAGTCCTGCAAACATGAGTATTAATGAAGAAATGCTTAGCCATGAGCCCTGCTGGTCCATGGTCTTAGCAGAACAAGGGCGACTTCCAGATCACAGTCTTTCTTTTTGCCCCCACAGGAAGGGCTGGTGGAGGATGGGCTTTGAAACTAGGTTCAGTAATTCACATTTCCCACTCCCAGATCTCAAAATACAAAGAAAGGGCCAGAGAAATAAAACAGTGGGTAAGATGTTTGCCTTGCACATGCCTAACCTACGTTCAATCCCCAGCAATACATACTGTCTCCAAAACTCTGTCGGGAGCGATCCCTGAGCACAGAGTCAGGGCTAAGCCCCTGAGCACCCCTGGGTATGGTCCCCCCGAAAAAAACACAAAATACAAAGAAAAACTTTCATTTTGGTCTCTTTGCAGCAAAAAGGCATGCCTAACTTTATTTCTCAGTCAAGGAAAATGGATATGCTTAATTATATCTCCTGAACTGTTGAAGACATAGATGGTATGATTTCATTCTTAGCACTGCGACGCCATGGCCAGTTGGCTGCCCTCCCTGATGAGCTGTGCTTATTAGAAAGAGACTGGGTTTGACTTCATTTCCTTCTATTCTGTATTTTAAGTTTTGGATGAGGAAAATGAAAATAATGATAATGGCAACTTTACCAATACAAACCAGACTTTTCGGGGACACACTTGACTCTGCTCAGAGGCCACACTTGGTGGCACTCAGGGAAGCAAACGTGGTCTAGGATCAAACTAGGATCGCAGCGACAGGTGCATGATAAGCAAATGCCTTCACCTCTGTGCACCAGCTCCCAGAACAAAGTTTAGAAGCTGAAGGCTCGGGGGCCAGAGAGATGGTACAGTGGGTAAGGTACTTACCTTGCATACAGTCAAGCTGGGTGTGATCCCAGGCATCCCATATGATTCCCTGAGCCCAGCAGGAGTGATTCCTGAGTGCAGAGCCAGGAGTAATCCCTGAGCATTGTCAAGTGTGGCCCTAAAACAAAATACAAAAAAAGAAGGCAGAACCCTGTATCGACTTGTTTTTGTAAAAGTTTGGGTTTGAAACTTTTGAAATCCGGCTCAGGTATGCCGGTCCAGAGACTCGCAGATATGGGGCAGAGCTGCTACTGGCTCTCCCTGTGACCAGCCGCTCACGAGGCGCCCGGGAGGGATGGTGGGTTCTAGCCCTGGCCCACCACCCCAGCAGAGCCTCGCAACAAGCCAGACGACCCCCCCACTCCATGAGGGGCCTCCATTTTCCACATCCGACTTCTCTCTCATCAGACCTCCACCCAGCAGACCAGCCTATCAGCGCCCGGCTCCCGTGGCCGCTTAGGTCCGCGCAGTTCATCAATAAATGCTGGACTTAGAGATGCCTACAAGACTATGCTACCTGCACGGCAGAGCCTGGCAAGCTACCCGTGTTGTATTTGATATATATGCCAAATACCAGTAACAATTATAGACCTCATTCCGAATGGATTGAGGCTCTTTATGTTCCTGGAGCTAGCAGATGCCTTGGGCTCTACTAGCATGAGACAGGACATATGGAGATGTTACTGGGGCCCTCTCGAGCAAATCGATGATGAACGGGAAGACAGTGGGTTTGAAAGCCACACCTGGTGACACTCAGGAACCACTTCTGGCTGTTTGCTTAGGAGGATCCTGTGTAGTGCCCGTGCGGTGCTGGGGATTAGAACCGGGGTTGGCAGAATGAAAGGCAAGTGCTTACCTCCTGTACTATCTCTCCGGTCCCACTTTTGCTTTTGAGGAAGAAGAAGAGAAGAGTTTGAATTTTTTTAATAAAGGTTATTCATTAGATTAATTGCTAGCTTTAAAATTGCTCCACTCAGCACAACCACTTTTGCAAAAATTGCAGTTGCTGAGATCTGTCTCAGACAAATTTATGGAACTGGAATTCCTTTAGATATAAGTGGGGAAAATGAGAGAAAAGAAAACCAGAAATTTCTGCACCACACTTTTCTTCCTAGGGGTCATTGAACCCCTCTAAGGTCCGAACACCCTAATCACAGAAACTGCCCTTGCGACACTCTCTGTCACATGCCATGCACAAGGCCAACCTTTCCCTGGACCCCAAAGGTGGGTTGAAGACACAAACACAAGAGGCTACTTCCCAGTGAGGGTGGATCCACAGGGCATGGTGACAGTAATGAGTCCTATGTACTCATTCACTGAGTTTCTACTACAAATGTTGGAAACAAGATGATTTTTTTTCTCAGATATTACTAAGTTGGTGGGATAAAAAGTTCTTGGTGACCCCCCAAACCCCCACATGGAGGGGTCCTTTGAACTAATACAGTCAACCGTCGCCTGATAGATTCCTGATGTAATTTTTTTTTTTTTGCTTTTTGGGTCACACCGGCGATGCTTGGGGGTTACTCCTGGCTCTGCACTCAGGGAATTACTCCTGGCGGTGCTCAGGGATCATGTGGGATGCCGGGATCGAACCCGGGCCGGCATAGGCCGGCCGCATGCAAGGCAAACGCCCTACCCGCTGGGCTATCGCTCTGGCCCTCTCCTGATGTAATTTTTGGCCCCAGATCCAACTGGGCCTAATGTAGTTGTAGGAGCCAAGAAATGCCCCTCCTAGCACACTTATTTCTTATCTGAACAAAATTTGAGTTGTAAATGTAATACACACAAGCCAAAAGAGGAAAGAAAAGAAAGCTTCCTAGTAGAACTTCCCGCCTGGACATTTCTTCCTAGATATTTGTGACTGACATTGGAGAAGCACATGTTGGTTTCTGAAAGGAGCTTTGGGTCTCTTCAAGCTGCTAGGCCAGAAATGGCTAAACTGGAAGGGAAGCGACTTTGCAGAAGCTGAGCTGGAGCCCCAGACCAGATTTTCTGCAGAAGTCTGTCCATCTTTCCATGCCAGCCGTACTTCGTGACTGAAGTTCTTCATTGGTGCCTGGGGCTCTTTCCTCCATGGGGAAGCCCTGGTGAGAACAGCCCTTTGCCTGTGGCTTGCACAGTTGCAAGCTTCCCTCTGCTGCCGCCAGCTTACATTCCTTGGGCTCAGTTTGCTGCCCCAACAAGAAACATGATGCGACCCCATCCAGCCAGAGGAGGAGGCAGCCTTGGCCACACGGAGCCATGTGTTGTCATGGGGGAGGGGGAAGGCCATTAGTACTGTCCCTGGAGGGCAGGAGGATGGCTTTGAACTCTGAGCTAAGCCAGGGATCTTGGCCAGGACGCAGAGATTCCTTCTCAGCTTTTGTCTTTGGGAAGCAGAGAAGGGATTCCTTCTTTGCTTTGTCTCCGGGGAATTGGCTAGGGCTACCGTCCAATCCAAATTTCCAGTTATAATGCTAGCTCGCATCAGCTTTTCTTTTTGTTTATTTGTTTGTTTGTTCGTTTCTTTATTTATTGCTTTTGGGGTCACACCTGGCAATGCTCAGGAATTGAGCTACTCCTGGCTCTGCGCTCAGGAATTTACACCTGGCGGTGCTCAGGGGACCATATGGGATGCCGGGGATTGAACCCGGGTCTGCTGTACACAAGGTAAAGTCTTTCTACCTTCACATCACATGCAGATTCACCCCAACAGGACAGTGCTTTCCTTTCCCAGTCAGTGGTACAGACAGTTCTGAGGGCAATTTGCTGGAACTAGATGTCCCATCACAGTCATCAGTTCATTCACTAAGACACAACACTTTTTCTTATTTTTGCTTTTTTTGGGTCACACCTGGTGATGCTCAGGGCTTACTCCCTGGCATTGCACAGGGGACCATATGGGATGCTGGGAATCGAACCTGGGTCAGCTGTGTGCAAAGCACCCACCCTACCACTGTACTATCACCCCTCCCACAGAACACATTTAAATGTGGAAATGTCACTTGATCACTTGACATCCCGTTATTCATCGATTTGCTCGAGCTGGTGCCAGTAACATTTCCATTTGACCCTATCATGTGCCAGTGTAGCCCAATGGCATCTGGTTACTTCAGGAATATGAAGAGCCTCAAACCGTTCCTTCAGGGTCTTAACAAGGAAGTCTGACCATCTTGTAGGTGGGCAGCCACGTGATCTTTTGACATCCCATGGGATCCAGTCGGTAACGGCTCTAGTCCAGCGGTCATCTCCAAATCGCATTACATGTCCAGCCCATCTGATTTTCGATGCTTTGGCAAACAAGACAGCGCCTCTGGTTCTGGAACAGTGATGGAGGTCGGAGCTCCGGATTCCTTCTTTCACTTGAGTGAAGCGTGATATTCCAAGCATAGCTCTTTCGATTCCTCTTTGGGAGACCCGAATAGTGTTCTCATCCTGCTTTCGTAAGGCCCAGGTCTCTGAGGCGTGTATTAATGCAGGGAGAATGGTGGAGTCGAAGAGATGTACCCGGCAAATATATGTGCTCCATGCAAATATATATATACGTGTGTGTGTGTGTGTGTGTGTGTGTGTGTGTGTGTGTGTATATATATATATATATATATATATATATATATATATATATATATAAATTCAAGCAGAGAGATAGCAAAGTGATTGAGTGTTACACTGCAACAGGAGGACCTGGTTCAATCTCCAGTTCAGCATGGTTGCCTACGGGTCCCCCTGAGCTCAGAGTTGGGAGCAGCCCTTGAGTACCAGCAGGTATGGCTCCAAAACAAACGTCATCTTTTTTTTTCTTATTTGTTTTGGATGTAGAAGGGGAATTCATTTCAGCCTGATTTCCAGAATGACCTTATTGGGGTGGAGGGAAATTCAGACTTGGTTATGTGGCTTCTGTCTCCCTTTTTGAAGCTTCCAGAAAGGGCGTGTCCTAGCACAGCTCTAGGAGAGGTCACGGTTCAAACCCAAAGAGTCCCTCAAGGGGCCGGAGTGATACCCATCGGGTAGGGCGTTTGCCTTGCACGTGGCCGGCCTGTGCTGGCCTGGGTTCGAACCCTGGCATCCCATATGGCCCCCGAGGACCGCCAGGAGTAATTCCTGAGTGCAGAGCCAGGAGAAACCCCCTGAGCATTGCCGGGTGTGACCCAAAAAGCAAAAAAAAAAAAAAAAAAAAAAAAAGCAAAGAGTCCCTCAAGGGCTGGCATCTCTTTGCTTCTACACAGTCAGAAACTCTAAAATATTTTATGCAGGGATAAAAGAGATAATACAGCTGATTAGGGGCTTCCCTTGTGTGAGGGCAATTAGGTTTGATCTCCAGTATTCCATATGGTCCCCCTGAGACTGCCAGAAGTGATTTCTGAGCACAGAGCCAGGACTAAGCCTTGAGCACTCTAGGGTATGCCACCCCAAAAGAAAGAATCTCATGTGGGATGCCAGGTTTGAACCCAGGTTGGCCGCGATGCAAGCCAAGCAACCTAGTTGCTGTACTATCTCTGTAGCCCTCTAGTTCTTTTTTCATATTTTTAAAAACTTTTATCTTATGTTATTTTATTATTATTAGCTTTTTTGGGTCACACTTGGCCATGCTCTGGGGTTACTCCTGGCTGCACGCTCAGGAATTACTCCTGGCATTGTTCATATGGGACGCCGGGTATCTGACCATGGTCGGCGCATGCAAGGCAAATGCCTTGTCTGTTGTACTATCACTCCAGCCCCCTCTCTTTAGTTCTTGTTTCCTTCCTTCCTTCTTTCCTTCTTTCCTTCTTTCCTCCTTCCTTCCTTCCTTCCTTCTCCTTTCCTTCCTTCCTTCCTTCCTCCCTCCCACCTTTCTTTCTTTCTTTCTTTTCTTTCTTTCTTTCTTTCTTTCTTTCTTTCTTTCTTTCTTTCTTTCTTTCTTTCTTTCTTTCTTTCTTTCTTTCTTTCTTTCTTTCTTTTCTTTCTTTCTTTCTTTCTTTCTTTTCTTTCTTTCTTTCTTTCTTTCTTTCTTTCTTTCTCTTTCTTTCTTTCTTTCTCTCTCTCTTCTTTCTTTTTTTTGGGCCATATCTGACAGTGCTCAGGACTCTGGTCAAGGATCAGTCATGTGCAAGGCAAGCACCTACCCACTGTATTATCAGTTTGGTTAAAGAAGCTGTTGTAGTGATTTTTAGTCACTGCATATTGGTAAGTTGTAGGGGAGTGGGAGGTGTCCTAAAAGTTCTCTGGGCTGTGACCCACATAAGTGTTTCTTAGTCTCCCTCCCCTTAGGTAGGAGAAGGTAGCTGGAGGGAGCTCTCACTGCCTAGTTCCCTTTTCCTGGTGAAAGGTTTGGTTACTTGCCCTGGTCCAGATCCATTAGATGATACTGGAATAATTTATTCCAGCAGCTCCTTAAATAATTTCTCCTGGAGGCAGATCTTAGCATTGTAAATCACACTTGATCACTTGATCACTTGACATCCCGTTGTTGATGGATTTCCTCGAGCGGGCGCCAGTAATATTTCCATTTGGCCCTATCACGTGCCAGTGTAGCCCAATGACATCTGGTTTGTTTCAGGAATACGAAGAGCCTCAAACCATTCATTCAGGGTCTTGACTAAGAAGTCTGACCATCTTGTAGGTGGGCAGCCACGTGATCTTTTGACATCCAGTGGGATCCAGCTCTAGTCCAGCGGTTTGTCTCCAAATCGCATTACATGTCCAGCCCATCTGATTTTCGATGCCTTGGCAAACGAGACAATGTCCCTGACTCTGGAACGCCGATAGAAGTCGGAACTCCAGATTCCTTCTCTCACTTGAGTGAGGCATGATATTCCAAACATAGCTCTTTTGATTTCTATTTGGGAGACCCGAATAGTGTTCTCATCCTGCTTTCATAGTGCCCAGGTCTCTGAGGTGTATATTAAATTTTTCAATCACTTGATCACTTGATCACTTGAATCCCGTTATTCATCGATTTGCTCGAGCGGGCACCAGTAACATTTCCATTGGACTCTATCACGTGCCAATGTAGCCCAATGGCATCTGGTTGATTCAGGAATATGAAGAGCCTCAAACCGTTCCTTTAGGGTCTTGACAAGGAAGTCTGACCATCTTGTAGGTGGGCGGCCACGTGATCTTTTGACATCCCATGGGATCCAGTCGGTAACGGCTCTAGTCCAGCGGTTGTCTCCAAATCGCATTACATGTCCAGCCCATCTGATTTTCGATGCCTTGGCAAACGAGACAGCGCCCCTGATTCTGGAATCGCGACGGAGGTCAGAACTCCGATTCCTTCTCTCACTTGAGTGAGGCGTGATATTCCAAGCATAGCTCTTTCCATTCCTCTCTGGGAGACCCGAATAGCATTCTCATCCTGCTTTCATAGGGCCCAGGTCTCTGAGGCGTATGTTAATGCAGGGAGAACGGTGGAGTCAAAGAGATGTGCCCGGAGCCGGAGGTTCTTTGTCCTTTTAGCTATTTCTTCGATGCCTTTAAAGGCATTCCATGCCGCTCTCTTCCTCCTGCGCAGCTCAGGTTTTAGGTTGTTCATCATGTTGATTTCTCGACCTAGGTACACATAACTGCTGCATTCAGAGATGTTGTTCCATTGAGAGTGAATGGGGCCTCAGGAACTAGTTCATTTTTCATAGACATGGTTTTCTTTAGATTCAGCTGTAGACCTATCTTTCCACATTCTCAGTCGAAGTCAGCCAGCATTTGTGCCACTTGGCTAATGTTTGGTGTTAATTTTTCAAATTAAAAAAGTTAAAAATGAAAAAGAAAAGAACAAAATAATGCTGGAGGAATAGTTCAAGCACTTATGCGTGTAGCCAATCCAGTTTCGATCCCTGGTACCACCTATGGTCCTCTGAGTCCTATCAGGGTGATCCCAGAGCACAGAGCCAGGAGTAGGCCCTGAGCACTGCTGGGTGTAGCCAAAATCGATCAAACAAGCAAATAAAAAAAAAAAACCCAAACCCTTTGGAATTTTTTTAAAAGGGTTCTTCCTCTTCTTCTGGGAGGATAGTGGACATTTTCACATTTATCCACTGTGAGAGCTGAGGAGTACTTCAGGAGTACTTCAGGAGTACCGAGGAGTACTTCAGGAGTACTTCAGGAGTACCGAGGAGTACTTCAGGAGTACTGCAGGAGTACCGGGGAGTACTTAGGGAGTACTGCAGGAGTACCGAGGAGTACTGCAGGAGTACCGAGTATTGTAGGAGCACTGAAGGAGGAAAACATGACATGGTGTGGGTGTCACTAAGCGATGAGCTCCCCATGACATTTTATTTTATTTTTAAAAAAAACTTAATTTTTTTAATGTTTTGGTTTTTGGATCATACCCAGAAGTGGTCAGGACTTACTTGTTTCTCCCGGCATGGTGCCATGTGTGGGTGCAAGGCAAGCACATCCCGCTGTCCTATGACTCCGGCCCCTCCCCTGAAGGTTTAACTCTAAGAATTGCCCACACTGGTTCTCAGCAGTGAGTCTCTCAGCCAGGCTTCCCTGCCCCGACCCGGCCCCGACGCGCTCGAGCTCCCTGTGTGGCTGCCGTGCTCCACAGTGGTCTGCTGGTCCCTCATTTAGGTCTCAGCAACTTGCCCTTCTAGACTCAGTTCTTTTTATTTTTTAATTGTGTTTATTTTTTTTTCTCCTCCTAGACTCAGATCTTTTAGGGAATCTAAGATGTTTCCATTTTATTTTTCAGTTGGTTCGACTTTTTATTTGTTCTTGGACAAACGGGTGATATTTAAAACCAGAAACTGGAAGTTATTTTGTAATTATGGATTTTGAACTTACTTTGTCAGAGGTTTCAATCCCGTTAAATTTTCTGAGATTTCCTTTATGGCTCAGCTTAAAACAAGTTTCAAAAAGTCCTTCCAAGTAACTTAACTGCATTCCCGGAACAATGCTCAAACATAATTAAAGAATGGGGGAAACCTCCATTACCAAACAAAGTAAAAGTTACAATATTTGGCTTTGTGTCAAATATTATCTGGTTTCTAAAGAGGCCGGAAAATATCACTTCTATGGAAGAGAAATACCAATCAACTGAAACCAATCCAGACATGATAGGAGTGTTAGGATTAGGAAACAGGAAACATTGTAAGAACTGGATGCATGAGGCTACATCTGGGGGCAGAGTGGACCATACCCCGTAGGGCTCATGGCCTACTCCTGTCTCTGTGCTAAAGGCTCACGCCCAGAAGTGCTGGGCAGATCTTGTGGTTGGGGGGATCAAACTGGGGTCAGCCACACATCAGATAAGGAAGCACCTTAAGCTCTGTACCATCACTTGGGTCCCAAAGATAATTTTTGTTTGTTTTTGAGCCAGACCCAGCTGTGACGACAGCCAGCTCTGTGCGTGACAGCCAGAACACTCCTGGCTGTGTTCAGGGATCTCTCCTGGTGGTGCTCAGGAGCCCATACATGATGTTGAGAACCAAAGCCCAAGTTGGGGGCTGGAGTGATAGTACAGCGGGTAGGGCATTTGCCTTGCACACAACTGACCTGGGTTCAATCTCTGGCATACGGTCCCCTGAGCACCAACAGAAGTAATTCCTGAGTGCGGAGTCAGGAGTAACTCCTGAGCATCACCAGGTGTGGAAAAAACAAACCAAAACAAAACAAAGCCCAAGTTGGCCCATGAAGGTAAGGGCTTCACTGTCTCTCTGGCACCAAGAGATATATTGATCATCTATGTAGAGATGAAATTAGGGTACATGAATGAATAATATACTGAAAGAGATTGGTGACAGATTTGACATTTCAGAAGAAAATATTAGGGATTGGAAGACATTGACTATTATATTTTGTTTAGGGGCCACGCCTAGTAGTGCTCAAAGACTACTTTCAGCTTATTGCTGAGGGTCACTCCCAGCAGTGCTAAGGTTCCTACAGGTAAAGCATGTGCTCCAACCCATAGAGCTATCCCTTCAGCCCTAAATATATATTTAACAGCTATCCAACTATATAAAATAAACCCTACACTTACCACCAAAATGAAAGTTATAGGCAATACAACCACAAAGTAAATAAAATGGAATAAAATAAAATAAAATAAAATAAAAAATAAGTACAGGATCAAAAACGGGGAACAGGCCAACTGCCCCTCAACGTGTTGAGGTGTGGCTGTGGTGCCCGGCTGCGTTGGCAGGTGGCAGACAGGAGATAGAATTGTCTACACCCCCCAGGGCTCTGCCCTGTGGGCCCTGGATGGTGGATGGTCTGACATAGGAAGAACAGTGAGCAGCCGTGCAAGAGGCTTAGATAACAAAGTAGGCTAGGACCAGGTCCTTCCCAGGATTTTTCACATCTGTACAATATAATGATCATGGTAGTTGTAACAAACTGGGGAGGTTGATGGGGAATGAGGAACTATAATGTCACATTAGAAATCACTACTGAATATACTCATAGATAATTGCATCATAAACCATAAGGCAAGTCACAAGGTGTGGGAGGAGAGAGAAATACAGAGACAGAAAGAGATAGAAAGATGAGAGACTCAGACGCATGGGGAGAACTGCCATCCAGCTCTCCCCTAGCTCAGATGACCATGAGGCTCCCAGGAGGCAAGATGGGTTTTGGGAGTGGGCCCATCACTTCTGTAGGGCTTTGGAAGCAGCTGGATGAGACTCTCTCACCATAATAGCCACCATTATCATGGTCCGGACCCCACAGCTCATCAGAACCCACAAGAGAGATGCTGATCTCAAGACCAGCTCAGAGCAGCCGAGTTCGAGCCCAGATAGGCGGCTCTCAGAGGTGGAAGTCACCTGGTGTTCCTGGAGATGGAGCTGGGGTACCCCCTTCCCTCTCTGACCTGTCCTGGAAGCCTGGCGGCCTCAGGCCACAAACTGCCTCAGGGCTCTTGGACATGATGCAGAGACTCAGACGCATGGGGGGAGAGCTGCCATCCAGCCTCCCCTAGCTCAGCTGACCATGAGGCTCCCAGGAGGCAAGATGGGTTTTGGGAGTGGGCCCATCACCTCTGTAGGGCCTCGGAAGCAGCCAGATGAGACTCGCTCACCAAATAGCAGCCATTTTTGTGTTCCGGATCCAGTATTTCAAACTAGTGGAACCAATGATGTTCTAGAATATATTACAATCTGGGGCGGAGCGATAGCCCAGCAGGTAGGGCGTTTGCCTTGCAGCGGCCGACCTGTGCCGGCCTGGGTTCGATCCCCGGCATCCCATATGGTCCCCTGAGCACCGCCAGGAGTAATTCCTGAGTACAGAGCCAGGAGTAACCCCTGAGCATCGCCGGGTGTGACCCAAAGAGCAAAAAAAAAAAAAAAAAAAAAGAACATATTACAATCTACAATGTGTAAGAAAGGGAAGCAAGAAGGAGAGAGAGAAAAAGAGAAAGGAGATATAGAACCTGCCATGGAGGCAGGCTGGGGGAAGGGGGAAGGGAGGTGAGGACATTGGTGATGGGAGATGGGCAGGGGGTGGAGGGGTGGGTGTTGGACACGCTGTAGAACCAAAATTCAAACATGAACATCTTGTAATTGTATATCTAACAGTGGTATAATAAAATATTTTTAAAAAAATAAAAAACCTATTTCTTAAAAAAAAAGGGGAACAAGGAACTTATAAGATAAATGGAAAGCATGTTATAAAGGGATAACTAGTCAAGCAGTATAAAAGTACAATGAGTACATTGAATTAATTGAATTAATTAAATGGCAGAGATCATCCATTTGAGAATAAAACAGATCCAACTATGTGTTGACTAAAAAAAACATTTTAAATATAGGGGCCAGAGCAATAGCACAGCGGGTAGGGTGTTTGCCTTGCATGTGGCCAACTGGGTTCATTCCCCGGCATCCCATATGGTCCCCTGAGCATCACCAGGAGTAATTCCTGAGTGCATAGCCAGGAGTAACCCCTGAGCATGATCGGGTGTGACCCAAAAAGAAAAATAAATAAGTAATGTGTCAACTCATTGGCTCGGACCATAGATCTTAAGGTCTCTGGATACCTACTTATTCCTCAGTACTGAAATTCCAGTAGAAGCACACCAACTGGATGGAAACGTAACATAGGAGCAAACTAAACTCAACAAACAAAAACAATAACACAGAAGGCTCTCCTAGAAACAAACAGCTTAGTAAATTCCCAACTAAGGATATACTAGCCCTATGATGAGCTATAACAATTTTCAAACAAAAATGGATTCTTTAGTAATTCTTTTCTTTTCTTTTCTTTCTTTTTTTTTTTTTTTTTTTTTTGCTTTTTGGGTCACACCTGGCGATGCTCAGGGGTTACTTACTGGCTCTTTGCTCAGGAATTATTCCTGGCGGTGTTAGGGGACCATATGGGATGCCGGGGATTGAACCCAGGTCAGCCGCGTGCAAAGCAAGCACCCTACCCACTGTGCTACACTCCGGCCTGGATTCTTTAGTAATTTCTGATTTTAATATTGGAGTTTTGTTATGTAATCTATTTCTTTTCTTTTTTTTTCTTTTTTGGGTCACACCCGGTGAGTGGGGTTTCTCCTGGCTCTGCACTCAGGAATTACTCCCTGGCAGTGCTCGGGGGACCATATGGGATGCCGGGGGATCGAACCCGGCTGGCATGGGCCAGCTGCATGCAAGGCAAATGCCCTACCGCTGGGCTATCACTCCGGCCCCATCTATTTCAATTCTAAAATTGTATCAACAACTGTGGCTTTTGTCTACTTAAAATAAATTAAACAACAACAAAAGAAACAAGTGGCTGAAAGAATAGAAAGAGAGTTGAGAATCTAGCACAGACAAGCCTAACGTGTGAAGTCCTGGCTTGATCCCAGCATTGCAATCAATCAATCAATCAGCACAGGAAGAAAGATGCCATGTTTTTAGTAAAGGAAGGGGTCAGAGAGATGTAGTACAGTGGCTAAGCCACTTGCCTTCCATCTGGCTTACCCAGGTTCTATCCCCAGCACCCCATAGGGAAGGAGAAAATAGTTGCTGAATGAAAGAAGTTAGTTACAAAAGACCATATCATGTTGAGTCCATTTAGAAGAATTGTGTGAATTAGGGGGTAAAGTGCCTTCAGTATATTTAAGCTTTGGTCTCCACCCTGGGACAGGAGAAGGAGAGGAAGAAGAGGAAGAAGAAAAAGAAGGAAGGGGGAGGAGAAGGAGGAGGAGGAAGAGAGAGCAGAGGGGAGGGAGGGAAGCGGAGGGAAGGGGAAGGGAGGGCAGGGGAGAAGCCAGGACAGGACAGGACAGGTCTCTGGTTTGGCAATTGTACAGAAAGTGAGCTGGTCCTGAGGAGAGGGCGCCAGGAGCGTTTTCCAAGGAAGGGGGTGACGGCTAATAGTACCAGGTTCTTTTTTATTTAATTTTCAATGATTTATTTTAAACACAGTGATTTACAAAGTACAAACTCTTTCACAATACAGTTGCTGGAAAGGTTCGTCATTCAGCACCAATCCCACCACCAGTGTGCCCCCACCACCAGAGACCCGCATTTCCCTCCCACCCTCCATCCCCCTCCCGATGCTGCTCACTTAGCCAGCATCGATTATGTTGATCCTTACAGCTCATATAAGGGAGCAGTAATGATAAGGTCATGCCTTTTTTTCTAGGTTGGTATGTGGGAGTTTGAGTCTTGGAGTCGCTTTCTGGGTTTCCAGAACACAGCGGTTTTCTACTGACAATCCCAGACACACCATCACTACAGCTACTGACAACACTTATTTCACATTTATCTCAATGTCTATTTGAGCTTTTCCTATTCATACACTGAACAATCCATTCTATATTCGGTTGTTGGAGCTAATTCTCTAAATACAGTCGATAAACCTGGTGTTAGACAAAAGTCAATAGAGATCCTCAGATCTCCATTGTGCCATTGGAGTCCACTAATAGGAAATTACCGAGGTGGTCCCCAGACCACACCTCATGCCCACACACTTTGCTTCTAGAAAATGTGATGGGATACCAGTTAGACGAATATACTGGGTTTATTTTTCATTTTTTTTTTTAATTAAATATTTTATTATACCACCGTGAGATATACAATTACAACATTGTTCATGTTTAGAGGTTTCGGTCACATAGTGTTCCAGCACCCGCCCTCCACCAGTGCCCATTTCCCACCACCAATGTCCCTAATTCCCTCCCCCTCCCATAGCCTGCCTAAATGGCAGGTTCTTTATCTCTTTTCTCTCTCCCTCCCTCTCTTTTCCTTCTCTTACATATTGTGGGTTGCACTACATACACTTAGAGGCCATCATGTGCATTTTTTGTCTGTATTTAACGCTCAGTTCTAGGTTGGTATTAACCCTTTCGACATTTATTTACACATGTTCCCTTCTCTGTCTTACCTAACCTCTGATTCCCACATGTTTACTGTAATGTCTAATATACTAGGTTTTGAGATACATGGGACCCCCATGTACGGTCCCAGCTGATTGCAGTTCTGGGCGGGCCCACCAGGCTTGCCCAAGCTCATTGAGTTGGGGGAGGGCGCCCAGCTTCAGCTTCCCAGGAAACCTGGTGCATTCAATCACCAATAGTGCATACCTGGGCTTGAACGCCACTGTTCTGTTGAGTGTGGCTCTGCGGAGCTGTGGAGTCCGGACCTTGAAAATGGCTGCAGAGGCCGCAGTTGTGATACTTGAGGTTTTCCGGTTTCTGAGGGTCTGACCGAGGAGGGGGAGCCCGGCCCTGCCCCCATTCCAGGACACCTCATTAGCTCAGCCCTGTGCAGTACCAGGTTCTTTTTAAGGAATGATGAAAATATTCTAAAACAGATTGAGGTGATGGCTCTAACTCTAAATATCCTAAGTCAAACTGTATCCTTTCTTTTTTTTCTTAAAAAGTATTTTATTATACCACCGTGAGATATACAATTACAAAGATGTTCATAAGATGTTCATATTTGGGTTACAGTCATACAGTGTTCCAGCACCCATCCCTCCACCAGTGCCCATTTCCCACCACCAATGTCCCCGATTCCCTGCCCCCTCCCCAGACTGCCTCCATGGCAGGTTCTGTATTTTTTTAAATTTAATTTTATTATTTCCCCCCAATATTATTACACCACTTTAGACATACAATTGAAAGATGCTCATGTAGAGTTTTGGTTCTACAGTGTTCCAACACGCATCCCTCCACCCAAACCCATCTCCCATCACCAATGTCCCCACCTCCCTCCCCCTCCCACACCTCAACTACTTGGCGGGTTCTGTATGTCATTTCTTTCCTCTTTATATCTCCTTCCCACCAAACTTTCCTGCTCTTTGTGGAATGCAGTACATTAAAAGACATTACTGTTTCACTGTTTTAGTAGACCACGCCCGGCAAGTGGCCGCGCGACCTGGGCTCAAACTGGTTTTGCTCCGTTAATCTGATCGTGAGGCAGTTTCCCAGCATCCGGACAGCGAAAATGGTGGCTAGTGTGATGGACGGAGTCTCATCCGGCTGCTTCCGGGACCCCAGAGGCGACGGGCCCACTCCCAAAACCCATCTGCCCTCCTCGGGGCTCCATTGTCAGCTCCAAACTGTATCCTTTCTTTCAGTTACACTGTTTCCCCCATTCCTTTGCTGATGCTGATGCTGTGGTTGTTGCCCTGACCAGCAATGGCACACGCCTGGCTGTGGCACTCGCACACTCAGCTGCTTGTAGAGGCCACGCAGGGGGCTGCAGTGCTTACTGGGGCTGTCCTTCAGTTGTGGTGCACACACGTGCCAGGACTCTTGGCTGGGGTGCACAGTGATGGTCGCAGTGCTACTCATAGGGGGATCTCTAAAGTGCTGGCACAGAGCTGTTGGTGGTGGTTGCACACACGGTAGTGTCCTTGGAAATCCTTGGCAGTGCCAGGGACTAGAGTCCCCAGAGCGTCCCCAGAGGCCTTGGTGCTGAGGGCCAGACCCGGACATACCTGCTTGCATTGTAAACATCTAAGTCCAAGCCACTCCCTTTCATTTTATTTTTGGTTGGTAAGGGAGTTCTCTACCAGTAGTTCTCAGGGCTTACTCAGGGCTCTGTACTCAGGGATCACTCCTGGGAGGGCTCAAGGGACCGTATGTGGTGCAAGAGGTCGGATCTGGGTCAGCTGTGTGCAAGGCAAGCGTCTTACCCTCTGTTTTATCCATACCTCAAACCGTATCTTTCAGTAGGTGTTTTATGGTATGTAAAAAAGAATTCAATCAAGCTTTTTTAAAGTAATAATCAAGTTTTACCTTGAAAAACTTGTGGATGAGCATTCAAGCAAGGAAAGCAAAGAATTCAAGCAAAGAAAGCATGTGTGTGCACCAAAGGGAAGTGGATGAACATTCAAGCAAAGACAAGCACAGGCTTCTTTTTCTTATGCATTGATATTTTAGATGAAAAAAAGTTATGTGAAAAAAACACCATAAAATGAGCTCTAAAAAGGACAGAAAAATTTAAAAAAACAACTTCATTTTATTTATTATTACTTTTTTTTTTTGCTCAGGAGTTACTCCTAGCTCTCCTGGTAATGCTCAGGCGACTCTAGGAGATGCTGGGAAGAGAACTCAGGTCAGCTTCATGCAAGGCAAGCACTGTACTATCATCTCCCCAGGCCCACCATCAGGAGTTTTTGCCTACTTCCTTAGCTATTGTAATCTTAGTACCAAGACAGCATCTTCTATGAACCCGAGCACTGCCAGGTGTGATCCTTAAGCACAGAGGCAGAAGTAAGCCCTGATAACAGAAGGCTATGGTTCATTCTTTCATTAAAATAAATGTATCTATAAAATTTATCTATCTAACTTTTAATTTTAGCTTTCTATTATTTTTCAATTATAATCATATATTTTATCAATATCAAATACTACACGGGCAACTTGCTAGGCTCTGCCGTGCGGGTGGTATACTCTCAGTAGCAGGCTCTCATCTCGTGCATTTACTGATTAACAGCCACACAAAATGGGGAGAGATCAGCTTTTCTCTTGGGTGGAACTCTGACAAGCTATAGTCTGGATGTTGAAAATAGCTGCCCTCATGGTGTGGTAACTGTTGGTGAGAAATAAAAAAACTTTTGAATGTGTTAAAAAAAAACCAGCATCTTCTAAATATTATAGAAGAGGGGCTGGGGAGCAGGTAGGGCCCTTGCCTTGCGTGCAGCAGACCCAGGTTCAATCCTGGGCACCTCATGTGGCTCCTTCAGTTCCATTAGGAGTGATCCCTGAGGGGCAGAGTCAGGAGTAAGCCCTAAGCATTCCTAGATGTGGCACAAAACCAAACCAACCCACCCCAATAATATAGATCATGAGGAAGTCAGAGAAATATGCTTACCTTGCATACAACCAACTGGACTTCTAAACCCAGCACCCCATATATGGTCCCCAAAAACTGCCAGGGGTGATCCCTGAGCCAGGAGTAAGCCCTGAATACTGCCAAATGTGGTCCAAAAATCCATAATAATAATCACTAGATCACTAGACATCCCGTTGTTCATTGATTTCCTCAAGTCGGCGCCAGTAACATTTCCATTTGACCCTATCACATGCCAGTGATAGGTCATAATAATAATAGTTAGAATATAGATGAGAGAATGATGTGTGCAGCGGCCAGGAAAGCAGTACAGGAATTAAGGCACTTGGTTTGTAGTCACTCAGCCTGACTGTTTTTAATTTGTTTTTTTTTCCTTTTTGGGTCACACCTGACGATGCTCAGAAATTAGTTCTGGCTCTTCACCAGGACTTACTCCTGGTGGTGCTCAAGGGACCATATGAGTTGCCAGGAACTGAACCTGGAGTCAGCCATGTACAATGCAAACACCCTACCTGCTGTACTATTGTTCCAGCCCCTGACTCTGTTTTGATCCTGGACATTGCGTTCGATTCCCTAAGCACCACCAGTAGTGATCCCTGAGCAAAGAGCCAGGAGTAAATCCTGAGTACCCTGAGTGTAGCTCTAAAGCCAACAAACAAGTTAATCAATTAAAAATATAAAAAACAGAATATGTAAAACATACCATTATATGATCATGTATGGTATACTATTATATAATATATAACTATATTTTATATATATATATAATGGGTGAAGGATGTGTTCAGAGCTTTGTGGGCCCAATAGACAGAGGGGCTCACAGTATAAAGATCAGTAGCCGAAGAGCATTGACCAAGCTGGTCGGAGATTCAGATCTTAATCCTAAAAGCCATCACAAGTCACAGTCACCAGAGGATTTTAAGGTTTAAGCAGAGGTAGATCAGATGAACATTTAAAACGACACAATCAGTTGAGGATCTATAAAGATAAGGACGACAAAGTTGGATTTAGCAACAGAAAAGTTGTTGGTGACCTTGGACCAAACCAGTCCAGGTGGGGAGAGGGGGAAACTAAATTAGGGAATTGGAAAGGAAGCATTGTTGCAAAATTATACTACACTGGGTAGAGTCTCTCCATATTCTCAAGTATCCAGGGAAACCGACAAAAATACACTTGGTTGAGGAAATGACAAGGCAATTTTGCATACATATTCACACGCAGCCGGTGCCGCAGTTGATTCTGTTTCTGGGCTCAGGTTCCAGGACTCACATGGCGACGCTGAAGTGAGGAGCCAGGGGACAGTGCTAATGTGGCCTCTCCAGCGATGATGCTGGCATTCCACCTTCCTGGGGAGGGCTGGGGAAAGACCCAGAGGAGATTTCTTCACCATAGATTCAACGCACTTCAGAAGACTAGCTTGATCCCTTTCACCCCAGCAGGTCTCATCTGAATCAGAATCCAAAGGTGGGTCAAGCAAGCACACTCAGGCCCCGTTCACTGAAACCGAAGGTGAGCGCTGCCAAACAGTTTCTTGTCCCTGGTGAGACCAGATGCATGTACTGAGACTTAGAATAGCTGGGTTTTGTTAGGATCTAGCTCGGCTAGTCACACCAGGGCAAGACATCCAGCCTCTCAAAAATTAAGAGTGTTGGGGCCAGAGCGATAGCACAGTGGGTAGGGCGTTTGCCTTGCACGTGGCCAACTTCGGGTTCGATCCCTGGCATCCCATATGGTCTCCCGAGCACTGCCAGGAGTAATTCCTGAGTGCAGAGCCAGGAGTAACCCCTGAGCATCGCCAGTTGTGACCCAAAAAGCAAAAAAAAAAAAAAAAAATTAGTGCGTTTGCACAAGTCAGCCCAGAACAGCTGCATTAGATGACCACCAAGCACAAATGCAGATAGAGAGTTTTTAGAGATCTAAAGTTTAGAATATTTCCTGGGACCCTTTAAGAATATAAAATTATAAACAGAACTGGGTAGCAATGTGAATATATATTTATAATGAGAAATGACATCAGATTCCAAATATATTTAAGCTGATACCAAAAAAAAAATCACACATGCACAAAACTTAAAAGTAACTGATTTGCTGGGCAGGCTAGCTAGCTCAACTAATACACATGTTGGGGCTGGAGCGATAGCCCAGCGGGTAGGGTGTTTGCCTTGCACGCAGCCGGCCCATGCCGGCCAGGGTT
Source organism: Cryptotis parvus (assembly GCA_021461705.1). Classification (NCBI taxonomy): domain Eukaryota; kingdom Metazoa; phylum Chordata; class Mammalia; order Eulipotyphla; family Soricidae; genus Cryptotis; species Cryptotis parvus. Next base: position 5,406 of record JAJIBD010003802.1, on the reverse strand, counting down.
CGATCCCCGGCATCCCATATGGTCCCCGAGCACTGCCAGGAGTGACTCCTGAGTGCAGAGCCAGGAGTAACCCCTGAGCATCGCCGGGTGTGACCCAAAAAAGCAAAAAAAAAACAAAAACAAAAAACCTAATACACATGCTTTGCATGTGGAGGCCCAGGTTTGAGCCCCAAGTGCTGCATGGTCCCTGAGCACAGAGCTAGAAGTAGCAAGGAGCACCACCTCAGGAGTCCACAGCAAAGCAAAACAAAAAAGTATTTATTTACAACATTAACTGCCTGATATACCACCGAACATTTTCTTCCCTACATTTTTGGCCTGCCTCCTCCAAGACAATTTTGTAATGCCTTTAATGAAGAGAACTCGGAGATAATCATTCTTCCTAAGGGGTTGATCAGAATTTTCTATTACCCATTTAGAAAAGATTGTATTTCAGGGCTCAGAGATAGTTCAACAGTTATATGCCAGACCTGGTTCCATTGCCCGGCACCACCACACCTAAGCACTCCTGGATGCAGCCCTAGAGGCCCAGAGCACACTGAGTGTAGCCCCAGAGGCCCCCATACCAGAGGTATCCCGGCCAGGGACAGGGCTGAGCAGCATTGCACCCTCAAGCCTTGCACTGAACCGCCGGTCCCCTTGTCCAAGAACGATGGGTGGGTCTCTGTCCCCGAGAGTCCCACCTGAGAGGCGTCTCCCATTCCCCACAAATAAAGAGACATTTTTCCTTGTGTGTGGTTCCACTCATGTGAGGCGTGTACTATACACTACTAAGTCACATCCCTGAATGGAAATATTTTTATGTTTTCCAACTCATTTCCTCTTTTCACATGGTTGTCAAACTTAAGGAATTATCTAGCAAGCTGCTGCTGCTTTTCTTAATGAAGACGGAGATGAAGGGGATTTTCACATATCATTGTGCAGTGCTGAATCACTTCTGTCTCATTCTTTGGATACTGGACATATTAGGAACCCCTGATACTTTGAGGTCAGTAACTCAGAGCAGCGTGGGGAAGGCTATTTCTAAGAGCGTTGCCCATACTAGGAAGATTCTCAATAACTTAAGTATTTATTCGAACCACATAAATAGATCCCACTTAACTCAAATTAAGAGTATTCAGACACCAAAATACCTAAAAATGCCCTCAGCTACCCCAAAACCCCACGGAGGGAAGCTTCAGTGAAAGTGGTCTTAAGAGTTGTCTTGTTAAGTGCTGGCGTGAATGTGGGGAAAAGGGGGACACTCATCCATTGTTGGTGGGAATGCCGGCTGGTACAGCCTTTCTGGAAAACAATATGGACTTTCCTCCAAAGACTAGAAATTGAACTCCCATTTGACCCAGCCATACCACTCCTGGGAATCTACTCTGGGAAACCAAAAATAGCGCAGCGGAAACACCATCCCTACTTTTATGTTCATAGCAGCATTAGTCACAATAGCCAGAATCTGGAAGCAACCAGAGTGCCCGAAAATCGATGACTGGATAAAGAAGCTTTGGTACATCTACACAATGGAATACTATGCAGCTGTTAGGAAAAATGAAGTTATAAAATTTGCCTATAAATGGATGGACATGGAGAAGATTATGTTGAGCAAAATTAGCCAGAAGGAGAGAGACAGATACAGAATGACTGCATTTATTTGCATGGCATAAATATGTATGTACATATTATGATACCAATATCCAAGGTCAAGTGAAACATATATCAGGAGGTCTTGTCAAAGGTGGAAATTATCACAAACGTGTGGGAGTCAGAGGTTAGGTAAGACAGGAAATGGAACAGGGTGCTAATAATTGTCGAGGGTACTAATGCCAACCTAGAACTGAGCATTAAATAGAGGCAAAAGGATACACATGACAACCTTTTAATGTATGTTCTGTAATCCATAGTCTGGAAGGGAAGGAAAGAGAGAAAGAGAGAGAAAGGGAAAGAAATAAAGAACCTGCCATGGAGGCGGGCGGGGGGGGGGGGAGGGAACCCGGGATGTTGGTGGTGGGAGATGGGCACTGGTGGAGGGACGGGTGCTGGAACACTGTATGACCAAAACCCAAACATGAACTTTTTAATTGTATATCTTTTTTATTTGTATATCTCACGGTGGTATAATAAAATACTTAAAAAAAGAGTTGTCTCGTTATGCTAATCTTATAAAAACACGACGGCGGAATGCCTCTCAGCGGCTCCCGCAGCCAGTGAGAGGGGCAAATGCAGACTGGGTTTCACCAGCACTGGAGCAAACCACGATGGCCACAAACACTCCTGGACAAGCTCCTGGACAAGGCTGGGACCTGGGCAGGCGCCAGCGTGGTTCAGTACACGGTCAGCATGTGGAGCTGTCCAGGGATGAAATGTGGCCATGCGCAGTAAAATCTCGCGCAGAAGTGCCACTGCTGATTCAATTCCACATGCAGACACACTATCACACAGATACACACACACATACCCTTTTTCTGCCAGCGCGCATGCACACACATACACATCATCACACATCCCATTCCGAAGCGAAGGGAGAGTCAAGTGTAACACACACAGACACACACACACAGACACACCACCACCACCACCCCACTCCACGCCACACACGTTGCGGCCAGCCTCCTTTCCGGGGTTCAACGGGAGAGCGCTCCCCTAAACCCGCCCGCACTTCCGGCAGGGGAGCTCCAGGGGCACACCAGGTCTCGCGATATCACGTCTTCTCGCAGTTGGGAACTGACCTGCAGGGAGCCGCCCCTGCGGCTCTTCGGAAGGTCCCTGCGGTGGTTTGTTGGCGCCGCGTCTCTGCTGTGTGCCGGTTTTCCAGCAACACCGAGTTATTAAGGCTCACAGGCTCATTTAATCCCACCGGTTTGCTTCTTAAGACCCAAGTTGTTCAGATGGAATCAAGGCTGGGAAACCTCCATCTAACGGCATTGTGCCCCTGCAGGGTCCTGGCCGGACTAGAGTGAGGAGGACCGAAAAATCCTGACAGTGCTTGTTGTAGGCACTCAGGACGCTCCCTGTGAGCATCCTAGGAGCATCAAAGTCTCATTTAATCTCCATCCAAAAAGCGAAAATAAAAGATGTGATGTTTTGAAATATAGCAACCAATAGCAGATAAAGTGTGTGAGCAAAATTTAAGGATGCAACCCAATGTGAACTTGCTCTGACTCCTAATGCTCACCTTTGCGGAAGGGATATTCGTTACCAGATCCCTCCACCCGGTAGCGCAGAAAACTGACTCGGGGAAAACATCTCTGGCTCTAGCGGGGTGGGGATGTGGGTGGGAGGTTACACAAACTCAGAGATCCGTATGACAATCTAGACACTTTCCAGGTGGAGCAACTAACTTACTAGTTCTGAGAGGCTTCATATGATAGGTGGGCAGGATGCTTGCCTTGTACGAGACCCACCTGAGTTTGATCTCTGGCACTCCCGAGTGGTGCCAGGAGCAAAGCCATCAGTAAGCTCTGAGCACCATTGGGTGTGGCCCCAAGCTAAAGGAGTACTATTATTAGTTTTATTGTTTTGTTTTATTTTAAATGTATTATATATACATGACAACTTCTTAATGTATTGTAATCCACAATGTGGAAGGGGAAGGAAGAGAGAGAGAGAGAGAGAGAGAGAGAGAGAGAGAGAGAGAATTAAAAACCTGGGGCCTGGCGAAAGAGAAAGAAATTAAGAACCTGGGACTGGAGCGATAGCCCAGCGGGTAGGGCGTTTGCCTTGCATGCTGCCGGCCAGGGCCGGCCCGGGGTTTGATCCCCGGCATCCCATATGATCCCCCAGCACCACCAGGAGTAATTCCTGAGTGCAGAGCCAGGGAGAAACCCCTGAGCATTATCGGGTGTGACCCCCAAAAAAAAAAGCAAAAAAAAGAAATTAAGAACCTGTCACAGAGGCAGGCTAGGGAGGGGGGATGGAATTGGGGACATTGGTGGTGGGAAATGGGCACTGGTGGAGGGATGGGTGCTGGAACACTGTATGACCGAAACCCAAATATGAACATCTTACGAACATCTTTGTAACTGTATATCTCACGGTGGTATAATAAAATATTTTAAAAATGTATTATAATTGACATCGTCTGTTGACATTAACGGTCTTGGTGCACATAGTTACCCTCACCTGATGATCCGTTTGTCCCCTTTTATCTGCCGTGTTCTGTACAAGGGAGGTGCTCAATGAACCCTATGTGAATGAATGAGTGAGTGAGTGAATGAATGAATGAATGAATGAACGAACGAATGAATGAATGAATAATGAATAAATGAATGAAGAGGGTAGGAACAATTGAAGTGAGTATGTCCAGACACTTCTAGGACCATGGAGTTGTTTGGAAGACTTGGTAGAAAACTGGTGAAAGATTTATTTGCGTAGCTGGTTTCACCAGATGGTGGCCTTGAGAAAATACCCAGCGTCCAAACCTGTGTTTAATGGCACTCAGCTCTAATTCTTGCCACTTAGGGACAATGTTGTGCTTGTTTAAAACTTCTTCAGCTCCTCCTATTGTCCACGTCAGGCCTCCACACTACCTACCTCCTATCCCCCTCCAGATGCCTCAAGTCTCAGGGTTGAAAGGGGAAAATGGCGCTCATTCTCCATTCACAAATAGCTGCATGTGTGCTGTTACTGAAGTATCATAAGAAAGCACACATGGGGCTGGAGAGATAGTACAGCAATTAGGGATTTGCCTTGCACATGCAGAGCCAGGTTCAATCCCCTGCACCCCATTTGGTTCCCCCAAACCCACCAAGAGTGATCCCTGAGAAGCTGGCTATGACCCAAAATTGAACAAACAAATAAACAAGAAAAAACCCACAAATATTAAGGACCCTTAGGTTTTAATAAAATGAGCCAGAGAAATAGACCAGTGATTGAGGCATTGCCCTGTACACAGCCAACTCTGGTTCACATCCCTGGCAGCCCACAGAGTCCAGGCACCACCAGGGGGTCACTCTTGAGTACAGAGTCAGCTGTACTTACTAGTACTGTACCTGAGTATTAGTCCTGAGCACTACAAAAAGTTTTAATAATATGAATATGCTGATGTAACCAGATATCCCATATTGGGGGGACACATTACCAACCCCAAGAATCTACCTTCTGCCCTCCACATATTTCTCATCTCTAATTTTCCAGCAGGGAGAACTATTCTCTCAGAATCTGTTTCCCTCTTATTTCTTTTCTTTTCTTCTTTTTGACCTGGCATGTAACTAGAGTCACAGAGCTTGTTGCCACACGTAACTGGAGTAATAGCTTGTTAATTCCATGACTTTCCACATCCCATGTGAATCCAGAAAGGGGTTCCGCTCATGTGGTTGATGCGGTAGCCTCCTGCTAACCATCCGTAGCTGGCCTCTGCATACCAATTATCCACAGACCCTGTGAAATCTTTCAAGGGCCCATAGACCCTTGAAATCT